>JBBYHO010019996.1:0-12457 GCA_038382025.1 Adansonia gregorii
AACACAAGCTAATTAAGCTTAAGTTTTAGTTATATCAAAACTAAGATTAATTCAAAGCTAATATAGCTAACACCCTTGTTTGTCGTCTCATATGATTGATGAGACTCAAATTATATGCCAATCTTGGCTTACAAATATAAATATTCTTAGTTGGATAATTTATATTTATTGCCAATATGATGAGGGCCTAATGGGTCACATGTATAACGCTAATTAGTAGAATTTAAATTGAAACTGGGCTTATATACCGAATACAAGTAAAAGTTACTTGGGCCCAATTTATATGAGTCCTAGTAGGCTAGGGACTAAATTGTAAAAGGGCTAAAAGTTGGAAACAATTATCCCAAGTATAAAACCCTTGTTTGTCGTCCCATATGATTGATGAGACTCAGATGTTGCAGCACTAAGACCTTCTTAAGGTTATTGGCACAACTCCTGCACTTCCTTAGAGAAATAATGCCAACTTCATTGAACTAAAGAACAATTGGTTTTCTTTGATAGTTATTGTTAGCTATATTAGCTTTGAATTAATCTTAGTTTTAATATAACTAAAACTTAGCATAATTAGCTCGTGTAGACACCTAATTTCGTCTGAGTCTTTTTTTTTTATAATTCTAAATATCCGAGATTGAAAACTTATCAGCAACCCTTATTAGGAATGATCTTTTTTTTAGATGAATCAGGTATTCTCAAAACCTTTTTATTTATAGTTAAATGGCCACAAGTTCACGTGATAAAAAAAGAATAACACTTTGACCTCTAATTTCGGATATAAAAGGTGAATATTTTAGAGAAAAATCATTTTTTTATCTTTTCTTGTCAAAATTTTGAAAATTTGTTTCTGTGAATGATATCGCAATCAAATTTTCCATTTATAAGAATTTTTAAAGAATTTTTCATTAAACTTGGAATTTGACCGTCGTATAATTATACAAATACATGTATGGCGTTTATGCTGATATGTACTCCAAAAAATAAAAAATATTCAAGGAAAAATTCATACTAGCATTTTATAACATAGTATGTCAGGTTGTTTGTTTTCTAATAAAATTATTTTAGATAATAATTTGGATTCTGTATTTCATCTTTATTATTTTGTAAATTAGTATTTTAGATAATAGGTTGCATTTAATTCATTTTTATATAAATTTTAATGGATTCTTTGAAATTTTCTCGATTATGAAATACGAGCTTTTCTTTATCTGTAAAATTTTATGGGGAAATTTTCCTAGGTTTCCAACTTCAAAATTCTTTAAAAATTTGCATTTAATTACCATTAAATCATTTTTTTCAAAATTCATTTTACTTTATAAGTTTTATATTCTCTTCCCATTTTCAAAATACAGAGTTTTTTACTTCGTAATTTTTTTGGAGAAGATTTTTATTAATTTATAATTTTTAAAATTCTTGAAATATTATTATTTAATTCATATTAAATCAGTTTAGAAAAATTCCTTTTATTTTTATCAATTTTGCATTTTTCTTTCCAAATTCTTTTGTTTTTGAAATATGAAGTTTTCTACTTCGTAACTTTTTGGGAGGATTTTTCTTAGTTAATTCATACAAAGTTTCTACTTCGTAAATTTCTACGGTGGCATTTTTTGGGGTTCATAATTTTTAAAATTTTTTAAATGTTATTTTTAATCCCTATTAAATCAGTTTGTAAAAATTTAGTTTATTTTTTGAGTTTTGCATTTTTTTCGTATATGATAATATTTCCCAGTAAGATTTTTTTCTCATATACTTTTATGAATTTTGGAGTTCGAATCAATTTTTTTCTTTTCATTATTTCATTTTAAAAAATTTATTTATAATTGTCAATTATTAATTTTCTAGTTTGTTATTATTTTAATTTTGTTTTAGTTATTAGTTATGTTCTACTAGTTTCATGAAAACTAGTCTGGTTAATTTTCAACTTTTTTGCTAACTGATTTAGTTGCTATCTAATTACCAATTACATGATATTTGCTAGGCAATCATGACAATATTTTTTAAATGAGCTTTGATTGTTTGTCAAATTAATGGAAATCTCACGTTTTTATGCTAATTATGACAAAAATATAATAAAATAAATAAATTAAAAGTTTTGTCCCTTTCTGTCTTGGAGTTTCGGCCAAGAGGATTTGGGGATCCTCTTGGCTAGCCCTCCCCCCTTTATAAAAAGAGGGAGAATGTGTTTTCATTTTTTTGGGAATTTTTTTGCTAAAAAATATATATATCACTAAAAAAATAGCTTATTTTAGTTTTAATTTATTCAAGGTATAATGTTCAATCCTTTAGGTTTTCTTCATCTTCATTCATTTTCTTTTCTTGTTTATGATTTAAATCCATGTTAAGGCTCATGGATTTCACCCATGTTGAAAGGCTAAACATGGTGATTTTGTATATTTTGTATATTTCATGTTTTTTTTCTTTTTTTTCATGTTTTAGTTATTTCTTGATTGTTGCTTGTGAAATATGTTGTTGTTGTTGTCGTTGTTGAGATCTTAATTTATGGTACATGGGTGTTAAGGTATAAGTAGTTTCCTTTTATATTCATGTGATTTAAGAGTAAGTATATTCGTATATTCTTTTTTATCTTTATTTTGTTTTATTTTTATTTTGGTCTAGTAATGTTTATTTATGTTCATGATTCTTTATATAAGAGCATGCTTACGTTTGATGTTTTTGGTTTGGTTGAATTTGATAGGTTTTTTATGATGATTTTGTACATATTTTTTTAATAATTTCATGTTTTTCTTCTTTTTATGTTATTGTATAACATTAGCGAACATAAGGATTAATTTGCAAAAACATATAAACTCTTTTACGCTATTTTTGGGTTAGGTCAAAAGCTTCATGGATACCTTGGGAACTGACTTTATATATTTTATAACATGTTTTATGTATTTTTAATACTTTAGGGGTTATTTTGTAATTTTAAAAAGTTTAGGGACTAAATTATAAAATATAAAAATTATGTTTATTGGCTAAAAATGCTTGGATTAACGTTCTTGCATATTGTTGCCATGATTTTTGTGTTGATTCTCTGCTGGTTTAGTGATTTTTAATGATTTTTTATTGTATTTTATAATATAGGAGTCAAAATGTAATTTTACAAAGGTTAGAGGTTATTTTATAAATTTTAGAAATTTTTTAGGGCAAGGTATTTCGCTAAATCTTTTTGATAAATTGGCTGTATTTTCATGCATAATTTCATATGATTTTTATGATTTTTAGGTTATTTTATTGTGCAGGGATTAAAGTAAAAATTTAAAAAAATATAGGGACTAAATAGCAAATTTTCATATATAAGGGGCAAAACAGACATTTTATCAGTTTTAAAGATTTCTATGGCCTTCTATAGGGATATAAAAAATTTTAAAACTTTTCGTATTTGTTCAGTCTTCTGAGGGATAGGAAATGTAATTTTTAAAAATATAGAGGCTTGATTGCAAATTTTACATTTTAAGGCAAACTTAAACTTTTCCATTTAGACTAATTTCATCTACTTTTCATTATTTTAGGCCATTTTAAGGTCCACTAGGGTTACTGGGATACTTTCATGTCGAAGGTATACCATAAGGGTATTTTGATAATTTTGCATATCGAGATGCTTTTATGCTAAAGGTGAATATTTTAGGATTGGTTTAGCTTTCTAAGGTTATTTTAAGGTCCATTAAGGTTACCGGGATACTTTCACTACATCAAAGGTATACCCTATGGGGCATTTTGGTAATTTTTGCTCATCGGGACGTTTTTACATCAATGGTGAATATTTTCGGATTAGTTTAGCCTTCCAATGTCATTTTAAGGTCTATTAGGGTTATCAAGATAATTTCACATCGAAGGTATACCTTAAGGGTATTTTGGTACTTTTGCTCATCGAGATTCCTTTACGCCTAAGGTGAATATTTAGGATTGGATTAGTTTTCTAAGGTTATTTTAAGGTCCATTAAGGTTACTGGGATACTTTCATGTCGAAAGTATACCTTAGGGGCATTTTGATAATTTTGCTAATCGAGATGCTCTTACGCTAAAGGTGAATATTTTAGGATTGGTTTAGCTTTCTAAGATCATTTTAAGGTCCATTAGGGTTAACAGGATACTTTCATGTCGAATGTATACTTTAAGAGTATTTTTGTAATTTTTCTTTGAGTCTAGTTTTAAATAAGCAGTAGAATGCGTTTTGGTCGAAAGTGCATATTTAAGACAGGTTCGCCTTTTTTCATTCATTTTTAGTCCTTTAAGGGTTACTGAGATACTTTAATGTATAAATTAGACCCCAAGGTTGTTTTCATAATTTTGCATTAGAACCATGTACTATATGAGTACTATGATACTTTCACATCGAAAATATGCATTAAGAATAGGTTCATGATATTAGGTCATTTTTAGGTCATAGAGTCTATATTTTTTTGTAATAAAAATTATTTTTATAAATAAGGCAATGTTTTCTAATTAAATTAATGCGCAGGATTCCTACCAGAATATGTGAGAAATTTTACAGATTATTTTAATAATGGGCTATCCTTTTCAAATAGGAAGTTGAGATTTTTCAATTTTGAGAAAATAAAACCTTTCTTATTCTGTATGGTTCTCTAGTGGGATACGATGGAGAATTTGTGTCCACTTGGTTCTCCGAGAAGGTACGAATAATTTTATGATTTTCAAAAGCATTAAAACCTAATTTTCTCGAAATAATAAATTTCGTTAATAAAATATTATGGGTATTATAATTAAATAATGAATATTGAAAATGAATGAAAATCAAATTTATTTTAACACATGATTAACAAAGTATCGATTGCCGGGCATCACCAGAAGGTCAATATTTACTTGTGATTGTAATCGACTCACGAACCCTTTCAAGCGATCTCTAGTATGAGCGCAGGCCTCGGAGTTTATTTTTATGGGTTTCGTAACCCTCAAAAATATAAACTCCGACAGATGTCCAATCTCACCTGGCTAAAATAAGACTAGTGGCAACTCTAAATTAGATGGTCATTTCGTAATAACTATTTAGAAAAGTCGAGGGAGCGATTCATCTCGACAACTCAGTCCCCAAGAAATGGACCCTTAAAAATAAATAGAAATAATTATATAGATATTTATATAGAAATGATAGATACATTCACCATTTTAAGCCAGGTTGCTCAAGATTCATCCCCGGCTCATGTTGCGATAGCTTGTGTTTAAATATTTTCAAGATTAATATTTTTCCATGAAATATTTTGTAAGCACCTTCAAGCACTCAAAAATGTGTTCCTAATATATACTTTTATATAAAACATTTTTTAGATAAGTTTTACATGTTTTAAAGTCATCCAAAACCTCTTAAAATTGATTTTTGTTTGAATGTATTGATACACTATGTGTACGTATTGATACAATACTTGGTAGTAGCTAAGTAACCTTAAAATGCAAAAATCACTGTTCATGTATTGAGGCAGATTATTCTATATCGATAAAAGACTATCCAATAGTCATATTTTGAACTGTTAAACATAATTTATCGATATCCACTCAATTGTATCAATATAAAGGCCTAAGGAACAACGAGAAATGACATTTTGAAGGCTTCAACAGCTATATTCCTTCACTAGATATCCTTAATGGCTATAATCATGATCAAGGCTATAAATGAGCCTCTCTAACACCTTCAACAAGAGAAAAAACCAAGAGATTGTGCTTAAAGTCATATATTATCTTTTCCATCATTTTTGCTAAGTAGTTCATCTTTATATAGGATTAAATCCTCCTATCTTTTTATTCTTCATTTTGTATCTTTAAATACATATTTTCCTTGAGCCAAAACTCTTGTAAACACCTTACCTTTAAAGGTTTTATTTGTTTACATTCAAATCCTTTTAAAAAGGGGATGCTCATCCTACTTAGCCATTGAAAAATAGAGAATGTTTCTATTTAACTTTCAAAAGTAGTGAAAGAGGGTTCTATCTTAGCCATAAAAGATAGAGGGTAGAGGTTTCTATCTTAGCTTTGAAAGATATGGAGTGTAAAAAGGTTATACCTTGTCCTTGAAAGGTAAACATCCAAGTAAATGAATTATGAAAATTCGAAGCAAGTAAGGCCAAGGTAAATGACATAGGCAATTGAGGCCAAACCTCTCTAAATCATTGAGTTTGCTTCTTATTTTCTTTTTATTTAATTGTTTACTTTTATTCACTAACTTGCACTCTAAAGCTTATTGTTTAGATTTCTCAATTTTATTCATCAAAGGTTTAATTTACCAAAGTTTTAAGAAATCAATTCACCCCATCTTGATTTTATTCACCGCTAAAAGGTCTAACAATTGGTATCAAAGCTTGTTTCTTATTCTTATAGGCTTAACATCCTTGAACAAAGATCCGTAAAATACCAAGCAAATAGCTAATGGTGATACTTTCAGGTTTAGGGTTGCATTAAAATAAGCAACCAAGAAAAGTTAGAGTGCATTGAAGGCTTCCATGAGCGATGAAAAAGAGGACGATGATAAGGATGATGAAGATATGGAGATGATCATATTTGCCAAGAGATTAAAGAAATTCATGAAGATAGATAAGGGTAAATCATCCTAATTTAAAAAGGTTAACAAAGTAATATGCTATAATTGCAACGAATCAGGCCATGTCAAATCTGGTTGCCCATTATTGAAAAAGAAGAAGAAAAAGGCATTTGTAACAACTTAAAGCGATAATGACTCTTCTGATGATGATGACTCTAACGAAGACCAAATTGGCAACCTCTGCTTTATGGCTCTTGATGAGCCCAAGGTAACCTCAAACTCTCCAAATTTAAATTCCTATACGTTTAATGAGTTACAAGATGCATTTAATGATCTTGTAGTTGAGTTTAAGGAAATGAACTCTAAACACAAGAAAATGATCTCAAAATTAAAAGTTGAAAATGATTTACTATTGAAATCAAAACTTGTTTTAGAGAAGGAAAACAAAGATTTAAAAAATAATTTTAATAACTCCAAGCTAAGAATTAACATTTTAAAAAGAAAGTCAATCTTAATTTGAAAAGAAAAATTGAAAGCTTGGAATAATATGACCAAGTACTGACATTGCAATTTTGATGGTTATAATTTGTATACTTTTCCTATCAAGAAAATGACATAATTTAAAGTTAGGCAACTATGAGTTCCTAAGGGAACATGAGGCTTTGAGACGAATCTTCAAGGACCTAAAGCAATTTGGGTACCAAAAACTAACTAAAAGTCTTTTATAAGTGTGTTAGAGCAATAAGGAGCAACGCAATACAAATGGATGCTCTAGACACATAAAGAAGGGTGATAGGTAACCTCTAAGCTTTAAAATTTTTATATGTGTATTGGTTATTGATGTTGCACTTATTAATGCTTTATTGAATTTTGTTTTAATGCAAAATGGATATAATGAAAATTCATGTTTTACATCTTGAGCAACTATGAGCTTAAATGTGCATACATTTGATGATTTAGTGCTTAATGATAATGTGTTTGTAAAATGTTGTTATAAAGCATAACTTAAGAATAATTTATGCATAAAAGTTGATTTTGACAAACTTTGCATTCTAAGTCATTAAGAAGCTTTATTGCATGACTAAATTTTATGCATATCATTAAGGGGAGCATTTAGAGCTTACTTATAAGATATGATGCCATAAATATGCATTAGCAAGTTCCTAAGTCTCTCTAATACTTTATATTCAATTATGCTTGCATGAGACATAAGATGCTTGATTATGTTATAAATTCATCTTTTATGGCTTAAACAAGTTTGATATACATTGAAAATACTTTTAAACCTGTGCATATGTGGTTTGAATGAAAATCTTTTATTCCAAGACCTTTAGTTGCATATTGCCTTACTTGTATGACCAAATATGGTAATTCATTCAAACTTGACTTTAAAAGTTATTTTAATCAAAACTTTGATTTTTCATATGAGTTTTAAATGTTTAAAATCAAAAGTTTGCATTAAAATATAAAATCATGGGTTTTTGAATGCCAAATTGCATATTTTTCTAAGTATTTTTTGAAATAATTAAGGCATATATCGATACTTAGAGCCCTATATTAATACAATGAACAAAACCCAGAAAAAACCAACTTGTATCGATACAATAAATTTGTATAGATACATCACTACGTGTATTGATACAAAAGCCACCTGTATTGATACAAGTAGTGAATTTGTTTAATTTAGTGTTTTTTGGCTCTTAAATGCAAAATTGGTCTCCTTAATGAGTTTTCACTTGAAATGCTTCATTGTTATGATTTCTAAATCTTAATAAGCATTGTTTCATAACTCATCACATATTTAAATGTCATATTTAATTCATTGATGAGTGTTTTCACAAAATCAAATGCATGAATTATATGATTAAGTACTCATGTTACCTCATATGCTCAAAAATACAAAATTTTTTTATATGTCATTATTTTTTGCCTTTAATGAAAATGTTTTTTTTTTATATTGTAATAATTGGTACCATATATGCTTAATGTTTTTCATTCATTAACTTTTGCCATCATTTATGTCAAATTATCATTAAGCTCATTGAACATCTTTCATTTCTAACAAAACATAGGTTTCTTGAATAGTCTTTTACAATTAAAATCTTAGTACCTCTAACACTCATCTTTTGCTAAATTTTTTTTTAAAGTGTTACAAGGTTTATGGAGATAAATCCATCTTTGAAAGATGAACACTTGCATAGCAAAAAGAAGCAAATAAAGCACGTAACCCCTTCAAATCAAGCCAACATCATCAAAGAATGCTCAAACACTAGAAATTATAATCCTCAAGTTATAATAAGTATATCATCAAGGTTTGGTAAGGTTGAGGTAATCATTAAACAAATGCTATTAAATTCTCATCTTTTAGTATTAAGTTTGGTAACACACATGAGTCAATTATATATAATTCATATTCTATTATGTAATGTATACTTAAAATGTTTAGTTTGAATGAATCCTTGAACATGTCTAAGTGCTTAATTCTCATCTTGAAGCATGTCCATTGATTGAATGTTTACTCAAATGGTTTTATTGACATATCATGAATGAGCAAATAATTTTCTAACCTATGGAAGTTTGTTACATTTTTCTTGAAATTTTTTTTTAACCATATGGCATCTATTGTAGTGTGTATGTGTACTAAAAATTCAAAAATTGGCATCTGTAGTGCATTTAGACAACAATCAGATTAATAGTTCTTAAATTATTTAACAAGTGTTATTTTATAGCTCTCAAATGTGCTTAAATGTCTACAAAAGAATGCAAAAATTGGATAAACTACACGCTAGGGCTTAAATGCATATATTTTCTCAATAGTTTGTACACATGCTCTTAAATGATTTATAATTAATATATGTTTTCGAAATTTTGTTGGAATTAGTTCCTTAGCTTTGAATTAATTTACCTTAAACTTTTCGATATTCCAAAAAAAAGGGATAGTTTTAAGGGTTAATTTGCTCGGTTATACTTTATATATATCTATATATTTGTCTATGATAGGAAATAGGAAGATTTCACATATGCTTGCATTATTTATATTATTGAAATCTTTATTATTTTGTGTTGGTAGTCCTAAAGCTAAATATGACCAAAAATGCCATTGTTAATTGTTTCAAAACCTTTTTATAAAATCTCCAAAATTCCATTTAATGCTTTTATTAAATAGGAGTTTTATTGCAAATCTTTAAATGATTAAGGTGGATTTTTACAACAAATTCACCTAAAGTTTTGTCATATGAAAAAGGGAGAGACTATTAGCTATATTAGCTTTGAATTAATTTTAGTTTTGATATAACTAAAACTTAAGCTTAATTAGCTTGTGTTTAAATATTTTCAAGATTAGTATTTTTTGATAAAATATTTTGTAAACACTTTAAAAAATACTAAAATATTTTTTTAACTTCTTTAAACACTAAAAAATGTATTCTTAATACGTATTTTTATATAAAATATTTTTTAGATAAGTTTTTGCCAAGTTATATCCTTCATCTTTTCCATCATTTTTGCTAAGTAGTTCATCTTTGCATAGAATTAAATCCTCCTATCTTTGTATTTTTCATTTTGTATCTTTAGGTATATATTTTCCTTGAGCCAAAACCCTTGTAAACATCTAACTTTTAAAGGTTTTATTTGTTTATACTCAAATCCTTATAAAAAAGAGAATGTTCTTACTTGGCTATTAAAAAGTAGAGAAGGTTTCTATTTAGCTTTCAAAAGTAGTAAAATAGGATTTTATTTTAGCCACAAAAGATAAAAGGTAGAGGTTTCTATCATAGCCTTAAAAGATAGAAAGTGTAAAGGTTATACATTGTTCTTGAAAGATAGAAATTCAAGTTAGTAAATTATGAAAATCCAAGGCAAGTGAGGCCGAGGTAGATGACATAGGCAATTGAGGCCAAACCTTTCTAAATCATTGAGTTTATTTTTTTCTATTTTTTAAATTATTTATTTTTATTTATTAATTTGCACTCCGAAGCTTATTGATTAGATTTTTTTAATTTTATTTATCAAAATTTTGAGAAATCAATTTATTCCCTTCTTATTTTTTTTACCATTAAAAAGTCTAATAGTTATGATTACAAATTAAAGGAGTTCTAAGGCAAAGGAAAGATTTGTGAAATCTAGTTGAAGTATCAGGCTTTCATCTCTGTTTGGTTTGAGCGGAGAAACCCACATCAACGTTTTGCTTTGACAAATAAAGTTGTAAAATGTGTCGAATTGGCCCAAACGAAGAGTTCAAGTATCATTGATCATAATATTTGAAAATGGATCAATATTTTTGTATTTTAAGGAGTCAGGATTTGATCTCGATTTATTAGCATTAAGACTTTAATATTTTATCGATAGACTCAAAGATTGTTGGCGATCAATATGAATTAGTCTATTGCGCATGTATTATGAAAAATTATCTCGTGCATCCTGGACCCAATGTAAATAACAAACTTCTTGCCCTTAATTTCCAAATTTCTATTTTGAAGAACTTTCAGTGATATTCGATCCAAATCCTTGCAAACTTTCATCATGGTCTTTTAAAACCTAATTTTAATATCATTGTTGCATCGTCAGTGAGTTTTATTTTTAATTTAGGATATTTTATTATGCTTGACAATTGGTAGGTGTGAAAGAGAGAAAGAAGAAAGAAAGAAAAGATGGGAAAAATTTAACAACAAAAAGTAAAGAAATAAGAAAAAGCTTATTAATTTGTAATGACTAAAAAAATCTCTAAATATTACACGTGGACAAAAGAATTCTATACCACGAACTTAAAACCAATGGAAATTTTTTAAAAAAAGCCAAGTAATAAAAGTAAAGGTGCTTGTGAAAAAGTCAAAAGACCGCATTATCTACAATAACACTTCAGTTTAATAAGAGTTATCAATTGAACTTGAATCAACAATCTATTAATATATGAGGACCAGTATATGACAATTAAGATAAAAGAACTAAATCCACCAATTCACTAAAGTATCAAGAATTGACCATACGTTTTGACCTTAAAAAAATATTGTTATGCCCAAATACCATACAATTTGACCTATAAAGAAAGAGTATTCTTCTTTGTAGTGTCTAGATGGCTAATGTCTGATGGAATTTGCTTGATAACATAAGTGACTCTTTTTGTTTGTCTAGGACTAGCATGGTAGATGAGATTGATTTTTCGGTAATCAATGATTTATGTAACTATTTAGCAAAATTGATCAGTTAGCTTCGTAATGGTTAGAGCATACCTGATGTATTAAGCCTTTAAGAGCTTCTTCCAGTGATCTAATGATTTTGTGGAAATTTGACTATCTACTTATTCCACTCCATTAGTTTAAAATGATTGAATGGCTTTACGAATGATATAGTAATTGATTAATTAGTTAGTTCTTTATTTAAATGTGAAATTGAATATAGAGCAAGCATTTATAATTGCTATGAAATATAAAGACCACATTATTTTAGATAATTTATTTTGAATGTGAGAGAGAATATATAATTTCTTTTAACAAAAAGTTTTAAATTGCATAAGGCCCAAAATGATCAAAAACCGTTTTTGTTGAACTAAAATTTTGATTATGGGTATTTGGATTTTTACATTGTGCAATTTCAATTTCAATTTCGAAAAAGAAAACTTAACGAAGCAGTTTGGATAATTTTTTTTTTACCAAAAATCAAACCAAAACGAATGCAATTATATTAATAGCCTCACTTTTTTGTGATTATTATTTTTTTCTTTTCTTAATTTAATAATTTAAATATCGAAACACATATTAAAATATTAACTTTGATGCTCTAACTTTTTGTTTATTCTCGTTGGTCTCCTAAGTTATCAAAGTATATCTCTTCCTCAGACTTCCGGGGGCTTCTGAGGAGCGCTTCCCGTAAGGCCCCGGTTGCCTCTTTTTTTTTTTATTTTTACATATATTATTATATAATAATACATAAAATCATTATAATTACATAAATATATTATAAATTACATAAATCATT
>JBBYHO010020007.1:0-12455 GCA_038382025.1 Adansonia gregorii
AATTAACCCGAATCTGAAAGAATCCGAACCTAAATAGACTTGAACCCGAATCAATCCGAACTCGAAAAAACTCGAACCTGAAATGACCCGTCCTAAACCCATCCAATTGACACTTCTAAATTCAATTTTCACCTAAACTTTATACATGATTGTGTATGTTTTTTTGACAGTTGAATACAATTTATGAATTGCCATAAACATGATTGTGTGCTTAATTGAGAATGACTAACTCAATTCAACTAAATCTAAATTAATTTTAAAAAAGTTAAATTTTTAATTTAAATAAAAAAAAAGAAAAAGAAAACTCGAAAGGTAAATTTCCTAAACCGAAAACGACTAAATCTAAAATGAGAAGCTTTTATAATAAAATGATTATAAAATTGAATAAAACCTCTTGCTGTATAAATAAAATTTGGTTAAATCTAAAAAAATGAATAATTTATTAAGTACATTTTTTTAACTTTTTAACTTCCATCTTCCAACAATTTAAAACAACTTTGGGATATTTATGATGATATTTGATTAACATTTGACTCCCTTTTTTTTTTGGTTCCTTGATTAACGTTTAACTCTAGGCCACTAACAAATTTATTATGTTATATATTTGATTAACGTTTGACAATAATAATGAATAATATAATAAAGGAAGCACGCAAGTGATAAAGTAAGGTATACTATGTGATGGAAATGATGGTTATATTAACGAAAGATAATTTGAAACTTTAATTGAGCGTGGGTGGGGTCTGTTTGGCGGGACAGGAGACTTTAACCGGAAAAAACCTTAATTGTCCCTTAAGCTAATCATTATTAAACTTTGCCCGTTGGATGGAAGAGCATGATTAGCGCTAACCTAATGTGGCCCACTAATCCATCCCCCACTTCCCGACCAAGTCCCAAGTCTAACCTAACCCACCAACTTTCATCCCTTGGGACCTTATCCTCTCCTCCAGCTCTCGTGATGTTGTGGAGCTTTCTTTATGTTTCCCCTTCACATCTACTTTTATTTCTGTTCTTTGTCATTCTCGAAACTACAGTAACTAATTTTAGATATTATACCAAAATATGAAAATAATGTAATTAAAGCAGGACGACATAATATTTTAATATCCATAACATATTTTTATAAAAATTTTAACACAGATAATGATTTTTTTTTATGTTTATATTTGTGTAACTAACACAAAAAAAAAAAAAAAACCATAAAAGACACCACATATATATTTAAAATTCAAAGGATCTACTCATTGCTTAAATATATCCCTTGTTAAATTATAATTAATTTTGAGTTGGAACATGAATATCACCTTTACTTTGTTTTGGAAATTATATATATTTCCCATTTTCTTCTCCTTTGTTTATAATTTTCAAGTGATCAAAGAAATAATTGTAATAACGAAAACTTGAAAATCCTTATTATTTTCCTTTTTCGTTTTTTTCCCAAGCCTTATGGGTAGGGTCGGTCTATTAACAGGTATAGTTCCAATCGAATATTTCAGGTAAAATATAAATAGGTGGTGACCTTAACGTTGTGATAGTGAATCACAATGACAAACATTGGCAAACATTGGGGGGGGGGGGGGCGCGCTCCGTTTTGAGCTTAGAACTCACGCAAGTTAAAGCTGAACTACCAGCCAGAAAAAGACAGAAGCTAGTTTTACCAGCTCTTGAAGTCTCATCATCTCATGGCCATGGTTTTGTTAATTTGTCATCATCTTTCTTTTTCTCTTTACACTTTTTGCTTTTTTGAAAGCAATTATGAAGGTTGAAAGTCAGTTGAGGTACTGAAATCTTTCCTTTCTCGAGAGGAGATTGTTAGTTGCTTTCTCCAAAGGCAAAAGCCATTAAAGCCAATGCCATGCAGTATTTACAATGTTCAACACAGTATCATGCAGTGCCAGAACTAGGATTTCGGTCAAGTTGAATCGAATTGATATATTGCGACGCTTGAAGCACAAACTTCAGGTTTGGTTCGGATCGTATTCAAATATGCATAATTTTAATAAAATTTAAATTTGTTTATTATCAATTGAATATAAATAATAAATAATATTATTTATTGAATATCCAAATACACTAAAATCTAAATTCAATAAATCAAAATTTTTAAAAATAAATTTGTAAAACCAAACAAAAATCATTTAAAGATACTCATAATTAATTTATTTATTATTATAGCTAAGATTCAACTCTTTTTGTAAGTAAAAATTTTTGCGTCTTAGTAATAAACGGATAATTAATTCAAATCTGCATAAAGTAAAGCGGATTTAAATATTTGAATCTTTTATTTGTTTAAGTAATTTGAATGATAGATATTTTAGAATTCATGATAGATATTTTAGAATTCATATTTGCATCCATTCGAATCTATCATTGATAGTAATTATAATATCGGATCCTATCCGAATCTACAAATGACAAATTGAATAGTTGCAAAAATTTTAATACTCACTTTCTATCGCCATCCTTAGATCAAACTCGATCAATTTCATTTTACATGCTTAAAGTTAGCTAATAATTTACTCAAATTGTTCAAGCTCGACTGGACTATACTCTTTGAGCCTTTTGATTTTAATATTAAAATACTCAAGTTTCACTCTATACAGTACTTGAATACTTCAAGTTTGATTCAATAATGAATGAGTCAAGTTCAAGTATTCATCGAATTGAGCTTAAATTAGTAACTTGACTCAGTGGCACTCCTAAATAAAATTAAAATAATGTAACAAAAACATTGATTTAGCATATAATTTATATTTTGTCTGTTATTATCTAATCGAGAGTTATAAAAAACAAGTCATACACTGACAGATAGCATTCTATGTGTACACAGTTTAAATCAATAACATATAAGATTTTCAAAGTGATATATTTATATAACAATGAAAAAATAAGCAATTTTTCATTAATAAAACAATATTAATTTTTATTTTACCTTTTATGGAAAGAATCTAAAATCATAAATTTAAAATTCTGCATCACTAAGACGTCAATATTTTATTAATATTTAAATAATTTTTTTAATATTATACTTTATTTTTTATTTATTATAATTTTAAAAATATTAAATTAAAATATTAAATTTAATAATTCAAAAACTAAAATACTTGCAGGACTTTAACTTGATACTTTTCAATAAGTGGATTGGGGTTTAGGAATTAAATTTTTATAATTAGAAAGGCTTTCCTTTCTTTTGGGGACCACTGGGAGATTAAAAAATAATATTACATACTAGAGAAAAGGAGGGGGGGGCGTTTAAAAAATTTTAGACCACATGGTAGGGACGAAAATCAGGGTTTTCACTGTCAGCCCCAACGCAGTATAACATGCGCTCTATGGAAATAATATTAGATATGATATAAATATAAATATAAATATAAATATAAATATATTAAAATTTATATAATATATATTATTATTATATTAAAATTTAATATAAATATATAATAATTTAAAAATAATTATTACTCAAAAAATAATAGGATAAAAAACAGTAATCGCAAGGCCTTGCTGCTACCAAAGTGGCCACCCATGTAATAGCAGTATATTTCATTTTCTCTCCCGAAGTTCTCAAGATGCAATATCGACCACGCAAAAAATTACTTTTTCAAATACCGTAAGTTAGGTTTAATAGGTACTATTGAAATTTTATTCAAGGTTTGGCATTTGCTTATACAGTTATGTAGGCTTGTTTATTATTGAAAATATTAAAAATTATTTTATATTACTACGTTTGAATATATTTAAAATTAAAATAAATCATTTTTTATTAAGCTTAGGATTGAAAATCTTTGTTCAAAATTTTGACTGAATTAGGTCAATTGCACAAGCTAGTCGATGGCCCGACGTAGACGTGTGAAAAATGCTAATCAATCCAAAAAAAAAAAAAATGTAGCTTGAATGGATTGGAAATTTCGAACGAAGTTGCGAAAATTTTGCTTTTAGAGTTGACATTATGCGTTTACCAAATAAATAAATAAATAAACAAAAGTTGACTTTATGTAATCTTTATGCAATTGTATTTATCTTAGTCTCAAATTGATTTTTATTTGTTGGAATAAATAGCATTTATAATATGTTATTTATATGAATAACATAAACATGATATGGTCGTCAGATCAATCTTCAACTTTATACTATTTCTTGACATTACATAATTGAAACTAATTAAATATTTTTGTTAAGTTCAACCTAAACGAACTGATTTGTCATATTGATTAGCATTCTTCCGTCAATATACTATGCATTGGATGGCCGGATTAAACAAGTAATGGAAGGCAACAGATCATTTGATTCTGAGAGTTGTAACATTCAATTTCCGCTTAAGAACAAGTTCAAATCTTTTTTCCTAAATTATATATATGAATCATTTATGACGTGACCAGACTTGTAGAGCACTTGATCGATTATGTAATTCATGTAATTATTATTATGTTTATATTATTTTTTATATAAAAAATATATTAAAAAAATTATATATATTTAATTAAATTTTGACACAAATTTATATATTCCTGTATATATATATTTTTATTTTATGTTATATTTATATTATTTTTTAATATTTTATTTATATAATATTTAAAATTATCAAATTTAGCATTTGAGCATAATTTTTTCGGGATGAGATTTTATATAAATTATTATTTGCCATATCATAGCCCAGGAGATTAGAAGTTGGGCTCATTCTAGGGCAGATGTCCTTTGAAGCCCAAGTATGATTATTAATATTTCGCCGTACTAAATATGAGTTGCAGAGGCTCCGTTCTTGGGTTGGTTAGTTGTTTGTTCTTTTAAACTAGGTCAATTTTGTTTTCAGAACCTATCTTAACAATTTATTGTTCCTGTTTTTAGAGTTTTCAAATAAGATTTAAAAGGTTAACATTTACCTTTAAGATACAATAAAAATTAAAAAATTGGAGCATATGACAAACGTGCAAGTTTTAACGTGGATATGGATATTTAATAGATATTGTTGTGTAATTTGAATTTAGATTTAGATGGTAAACTAATAACAAATGAAATTCAAATATCATGTAAACTAATGAGTTTGATTTTTGATGTTTCAAAAAGATGGATAATTTTTAACTTCCAAAGTTTTTGTAGTTTTTGAAATCGTTATCATTATGTGTCAAAACGCAAGTCCCGATGCACTGGATTTGGTGGGGGGTTTTTTTTTCATATTCTTTTTACAGTGAGGTAGAGTTGTCGGAATGAGTTTCTTGTCCAACTATTCTATATGGCTATTTTGAAATAGCTAAAAGATTGAAGCTGGCATCAATCCTTTTAGGCTAGGTATGATAAGACACATTAAAACTGATCTCTTTAAAATTTTAAAATCATTTTTAAAAGATTGATTCAAAGTTTGCATTGAAACTAGAGAAGAATAAAGTTGGGTTTGGAAGTTGGTTACGCATAATAAGGATTAGCATCCCACAATGTCCTAAAATCTGTATCTAATTATCATATTTTATTCTTAGTTTGGTTTTCATGAATTTTTATTTTTCAGTATTTAGACACAATCCCCTAGAAATTTTCTTACAATATCAATTGTTCATAATGTCATCGGAGTTTTTTTTTTTAGAAAATGATAATATTTAGAAGGGTACTCTTGAATTAAAGGGATTCTAGAAGTCCCAGTCATTTGCATGATGAAGAACCCCCGAAAAAAAAAACTTGATCCGAGAATATTGCTTTATTCTAACAAAAGCATATTCAAATACTTAATCACATTAATTAGCAATTAAACAATAAAGTATAAAGCAAATAAATTCATACAATTGAGAATTAATCTAACAAATAAATGATTTAAGTAAAAAGGGATATCGAGGGCATGGATCTTAAACTATTTTAAGTGCTCAAGAAAATTATTATGTGGAGTTTGAGACAAGCTTCAATTAAATTATGTCTAAGGGATAAAGTTCTAACATAAAACTAGACGAGCTCAGAAAAATGGGAAAGAGAAGAAGTTTTTTTTTTTTGGAGAAATTTTCAAACGATGGATTGAGAAATAAAATGATTAGGGGTTGATTAGAAATTGGTAGCTTGTTTAAAAAACAAAATATTTTCCAAAGATATTTGAGAACAATGGTGTAATTAGAAAAATATTTTCCAAAGATTGAGAAATTGGTAATTTGATTAAAAAAACAAAATATTTTCCAAAGATATTTAAGAAAAATGGTGTAATTAAAATCCTAGAGGAATTTTCAAGGATTTTCGGCTTGAATTGAATTTTAAAATTTTATGAGCCTTCTAACAAACCTCCATGGACCTATAACTCTGCATTCTAATGCCTTTTAATTCTTGAGATGAAGAATAAGAGATCTATTCCGATGTATTCAAGTGCCCTAAAGAATGATGCCTATGCATAAAGATTGGCAATGAATGACCTAAGAATGATGATACAAAGCCTGCCAAAGTCTCAAATTAAAAAAGGTTTGGAAATTCAAAAATTGGCATACGAATGCCATTTCTTTATTTAATTTATTTATGCATGCATTGGTCTATGTGTTCCTCCTAAGTGAAAAGATGTTATTGAGGCCAATCCATTGGTGCTCGAACACTACATGATTAATGTGAAAATGGACTCTCCTATATAAAAGGCATTTGTATGCCTTTTTTATGACTTTAAATGAAGGATTGATGACCTATATTGGGGCCAATCTATTGGTGCTTGAGTACGACATAAAGGGCTTCATGCACCATTTTATGATCCTAGACAATGACCTATTTGGAGACCAATTCCTTGGTGCTCAAATTCTACGTAATTAATGCAATTGAGTCTAAAAAAGGCTCCATGTTAAAGCTACACTTATCTTAACTCAAAAAGAATTGGGAGAAGGTTTAAAATGCGATTAATATGACCTCAAACCAACAACTAATTTAGTCATTTTTTAACTTTAATATCCCCTAAGTTTGTGGTGAAATTGGAGTAAAAACTATAAGCCAAAATAAGCTCATTTATTGAACTAACCATGGCTTAATCTTGAGGAAAAATGCTTGTTTATCTAAAGAATAGTTTTTATCTTTTATATTTCTAAACAATGTTTCATTTTTCATTATATATTTTATATTTTCCATAAAATAATTTTATTATTATTGATATTGAAAATAAATTATAGTAACATTAGCTAACTACAAATATATATAAACTAGTAAGTTAATGAAATACATTAAAAATTAATACAAAATACAAAATGAAATCCTAATTACTAATTTAATATTTCTCTAAAAAATTTTTAATCAACTGGACAACCTTGGAACCAAGAAAGCATATAGCTACGAGCCTATTCACATCAACTTCATCTTTATCTTCAAATTTCTTTACCCCTTACAAAAGAAGAAAAAAAAGGGGAAATGGACCATAAATTATTAAAAAGAGTCAAACAAAAAAAAAATTCAAAACAAGAAAATAACAACTATTAGAAGTATTGATAAAGAGATTATAATTACTTTTTCACCTTTATTTCTTACTTTTTATTTGAGCTTTGCTATGTTGTATCAAATGAGAGGGAGTCGGTTCCTTACAAAGGGAACCAACTCTCAACCTAAATATATTATATCTATATATAATATATATTTATATAAATTATATTAAAAATATTATTTAAAAATAATAAAATATTAAAAAAATATTTTACATGAAATCTTAAATTTATAAAATAAAAATATTATATTAAATCCTAAATTATAAAAAATCTTTAATTATATTAAATATCAAATTATTATTTTCAAAACAATAAAAAAATATTTTATATAAAATCTTGAATTACAATATAAAAAAATTTCACATTAGATTTTGAAAAACTGATTAAAATAATATAAATTAAAAAATATTTAATATCAACTCTCAAATTATTTTTTAAAAAATTAAAAATCATATATATTATATATAATATATGTTATATAATACATATATAATATAATAAAAAATAAAAATATTTTATATTAAATCTCTAATTTTTATTTGAAAAAAATACTATTTAAAAATAATAATAATGAAAAAATATTTTATATTAAATTCTAAATTATTATACAAAAAATAATAAAATAAAAAAATTTATATGAAATCTTAATTTACTATATAAGAATAATAAAAAAAATAAAAAATATTTTGTATTAACTTTTGAATTACTGTTAAAAATACTAAAAATTAAAAATATTTTATATTAAATCTTAAATTATAGTTAAAAAATTAAAAATAATATATTGTATATAATATGTGGAGGGGTCAGTTTCCTTACCAAGGAAACCATCCCCTCACTTATTGTTTATAAATTACATATAATATATTTTATATAATACATATATAATATAGTATAATATATAAATATTATATATTATATATAATAAAAAATAAAAAATATAACATAACTAAATATACAAGTGACTATAGCGGAATGCACAAGTGACCATAGCTAAATGTACAAGTGACTATAATTGAATGTATATGTACTTATAACTGAATGTACAGATAACCAAAATTGATGTATTTAATTCCAATATATATTGATATATGCTCAAAAATGTGGAGGGTCAGTTCTTATGCGAGGGGAATTGATCCCTAGTATATATTACATATAAATTATATATATTAAAAATTCTATTTAAAAATAAAAAAATAAAAAATATTTTATACTAAATCTCAAGTTACTATTTAAAATAATAAAAAATAAAAATATAATCATAACTGAATGTACAAGTTTCCTTCATTGTACACGTTAGTTGGACATTAGATGCGACATTCACATATGATGTGTATATGCTAATAAGTTAATGTACATTTGATCATAACACATATTAGGCAGTATGCACATAACGGAATACCCTTATGTGTTAGATCCATGTATGAAACATTAAAAGTGTATTAATACCTATAACTAAATGTACATTTGACGACAAATGAATGTATAGATCACCATAATTGATTGTACGAATGAGTATAAATAAATATACGAATGACTATAACTAAATGTACAGATAAGCATAAATGAATATATAAAACCTTAAAATCGAATTTACACTAGATCTATGACCATTAACTGTGTTTGAATGTCAAATATAATTGTGTTGATGAGTTAAATCTTAAATATGACAATCACATAAGATTTACATATGCTAATTAGTTAATGTAAATTTGACCATAACACATTCAGCTATATGAGCATGCCTCTACGCACTTGTGTGTTAGATGCGTGCAAGAAACATTAAAAGTCAACTGTATATAACTCTAAGTAAATATACAGGTGACAATAAATGAATGTACGACTCACCATAACTAAATGTACGGATGAGTATAACAAAATAAACAATTGACTATAACTAAATATATAGATAACGAGAAATGAGTGTACAAGAACTAAAACTGAATCTATCTTAGCCATATTGCCATGAACCATATCAAAATGTTAGAAAGCAATTGTGCACATTAGTTGATGTTAGCTATATTAGCTTTGAATTAATCTTAGTTTTGATATAACTAAAATTTAAGGTTAATTAGCTTGTGTTTAAATATTTTTAAGATTAGTATTTTTCCATGAAATATTTCATAAACATTTTGAAAAATACTAGAATGTGTTTGAACTTCTTCAAGCACTCAAAAATATGTTGTTAATACATATTTTTATATAAAACATTTTTTAGATAAGTTTTACATGTTTTAAAGTCATGAAAAGCCTCTTAAAATTGATTTTCATGTGAATGTATCGATACACTATGAGTATGTATCGATACAATGCTTGGTAGTAGCTAAATAACCTTAAAATGTAGAAATCACTATTCATGTACTGTTCATGTATTGAGACAGATCCTTCTGTCTCGATATAGGACTATTTAACGATCATATTTTGGATCGTTAGAGACAATGTATCGATACCCATTTAATTGTATCAATACAGAGGCATGAGGAATAACAGGAAATGACATTTTGAAGGCTCTAACAACTATATTCCTTTACCAAATGATCCTAATGGCTAGGATTATGATCAAGGCTATAAAAAAGCCACTCCAACACCTTTAATAAGAACCAAGAGATTATGCTCAGAGTCATATCTTTCATTTTCTCTATCATTTTTGCTAAGTAATTTATCTTTATCTAGGATTAATTTTTCCTATTTTTGTATTCTTCATTTTGTATCTTTATATACATATTTTCCTTGAGCCAAAATTCTTACAAACACCTAGCCTTTAGAGGTTTTATTTGTTTACACTCAAATACTTACAAAAAAAGAGGTTCCTACTTAGCCATTCAATAGTAGAGAAGGTTTCTACTTAAACTTCAAAAGTAGGGAGAGAGGGTTCTATCTTAGCCACAAAGAATAGAGGGTAGAGGTTTCTATCTTAGCCTTGAAAGATAGAGAGTGTAAAGGTTATACCTTGTCCTTGAAGGGTAGACAATACAAGTTAGTGAATTATGGAAATCCGAGGCAAGTGAGGCTGAGGTAGAGGACATAGACCATTGAGGCCAAACCTCTCTAAATCTTTGAGTTTGCTTTTCATTCCCTTGTCTTTTATTGTTTATTGCTATTCACTAACTTGCATTCCAAAGTTTATCATTTAGATTTCTTAATTTTATTTATCCAAGTTTTAATTTACTAAAATTTTGAGAAATTAATTCACCCCTTCTTGATTTCATGCACCACTAAAAGGGTCTGGCAATTGGTTTCAGAGCTTGTGTCTCATTCTTATAGGCTTAACATCCTTAAGCAAAGATCCACAAAAGACCAAGCAAATGGCTGGTGGTGATATTTTTGGTGTGGGCCAAAAAGGATATTCCCTTAGAAGGCCTTCTCTCTTCAACAGTGAAGATTACGCGTATTGGAAGACAAGGATAAGGCTATTTGTCCAAGCAAATGATTATCAAGTTTGGAAGATAATCATGAAAGGCCCACTCATCCTAACGAAGATGGTAGGTGTTCTTGAAGTTTTCAAGGAAGAGTGGGAATGGGATGAGAAAGACACTAAGATGGCTTAACTTAATGCTAAGGCCATGTACACACTTTTTTGTGCATTAAGCCCCAATAAGTATAATAGGGTGTCTTTATATGATAATGTCAAAAAGATATGGGACAAATTAGCTATCACATATGAAGGGACCAATCAAGTCAAAGAGTCTAAGATAAGCATGCTCACTTTTGATTATAAGATGCTTAAAATGAAACTAGAAGAGAGCATCAATGAGATGCCGATAGATTCACAAACATTATAAATAGCTTGAAGGATCTTAAAAAGGTGTATCCAAACAAGGAGATGGTCAAAAAAATATTGAATAGCCTTCTTAAGTCATGGAAAGCTAAAGTGACTGCAATCGAAAAGTAAAAAGACCTCAATCTCCTTACCTTAGATGAGCTCATCGGATCACTTCTCACATAGGAATGAAGATAAATCATGGAAATGAGCAACCAAGAAAAGTTAGAGTTGCATTAAAGGCTTCCATGAGTGAGGAAGATGATGATGATAATAAAGATGGTGAAGATATGGAGATGATTATATTTGTCAAGAAATTCAAGAAATTCATGAAGATAGATAAGGGCAAATCATCCAAATCTAAAAAGGTTAACAAGGTGGTGTGCTACAATTGCAATGAATTAGGGAATGTCAAATTCGATTGCCCATTATTGAAAAAGAAGAAGAAAAAGGCATTTGCAGCAACTTGGAGTAATAGTGACTCTTTCGATGATGATGACTCCAAGGAAGACCAAATTGACAACCTTTGTTTTATAGCTCTTGATGAGGCAAAGATAACGTCAAATTCTCTACATTTAAATTCTTATACATTTGATGAGTTAAAAGATGCTTTGATGATCTTGTAGTTGAGTTTGAGGAAATGAACTCTAAACAAAAGAAAATGATTTCAATATTAAAAGTTAAAAATAATTTATTATTGAAATCAAAACTTATTTTAGAGAATGAAAACAAAGATTTGAACAATGATTTTAATGACTCTAAGCTAAGAATTAACATTTTAAAGAAAGCTAATTTTGATTTGAAAAGAAAGATTGGAAGCTTGGAACAAGAAAAGAAAATCATTTTTGAGAAATCTTTTCAAGTTTATATGACCAAGGGCTCGCATTGTAATTTTCATGGTCATAATTTGCATACTTGTCCTATAAAGAAAATGACACAATTTAAAGTTAGGCAAGTATAGGTTCCTAAGGGAATAAGAGGCTTTGAGACTAACATTATGGACCTAAAGCAATTTGGGTACCAAAAACCAAGTGAAAGTCTCTTGTAGGTGTGTTAGAGCAATAGGGAGCAACGCAATACAAATAGATGCTTTAGATACATAAAGAAGTGTGATGGGTAACCTCTAAACTTTAAAATTTTGATATGTGTATTGGTTATTCATTTTGTGATTATCAATGCTTTATTGAATTTTTTAAGTGTTTTTAATGAAAAATTGTTTAATGAAAATTCATATTTTACATTTTGAACCACTATAAGCTTAAATATTCATGCAT
>JBBYHO010020028.1:1712-12453 GCA_038382025.1 Adansonia gregorii
TATAACTTCAAAGGACCAAGTTATTCCAGGAAAGCCGAAAAAATTTAAAAACTCTTTAAGTGATTTGTTAAAGCTACGCAAAAAATTATCCTATATATTATTAGTGTAATTTTTATACTCCATAACTAGCATTAATAAGATAATATATACCATTTAAATATACTAAAAAATTAATTAAAAATAAAAGTGAGATAAATGGCAACTTCTTAATTCACTTGTGGAGCTTAAAAGTTTCTATTCCTGATTTATCAAATACTAATCTAAAAATATTGTTTATTACAAAACAAAAAGTTGAATAATTAATTAAAACAACTTTGTCAAAGTCGGAAATCCCAACCATAAAAACAACCCTCTTATGGGAAATTATAAATAACCCAATAACCCTAAACAATCTTAAAACGCCAAATTAAAATGATGCACAGCTATAAAACATGGAGATCTATCGAATCAGTTTCGGGAAAGAAGTTGATCACATAACGGAAGCAACAACACAACAACAAAACTTTTCTGCTCAATAGAAACTATGACAAGTGAATATACATCAAACGACAAACATATAAATAATAAACACACACGTGTATATATATATATATATATATATATGAATGAACATAACCAAATAATTGGAAGAACACCATAATTTTTAATGTAAAGTATTCTCTCGATGTGAGATATAAAAAATACGGGACCTAATCCAAGTAAAATTTTTACTATAAAATTAACGAGTACAATAAAATATCTCTTAGTAAATATGGATATCGTAGCCGTTCTACTCGCTATTAATAATGTAAAAACTCAAATCAACGACAAACGATGACCCACAAAAGAGTACAATAATCTAACAGATAGGGATAAAAAATCAAAAAAATCTAACCACGCATACGAAAACTTACAATACCTAAAACAATATATTAAAAATTTTTCGAAATCAAAATACAAAAAACCATTCGATGGACCACACAAAGTGAGCTAAATTTCTTTTCCTATACTCAAAAATGGGCTGCTTACCCGGGAAGAAAAAGACAAAAAAACCCCAACGTTTTAAACCCTCTTCCCCTTTTTAATGAAGTCACGTGCACACACCTAGAAAGGAAAAATATATTTCTTTTTTTATAAATTATTTTGAGTTGTGGTGGACTCCACTCGACGTTTTATATTTAAAAATGGTCATGGGGTTTATTTTTAAGTCAAGAACACCGTGGCAAAGCCGATGGCAAAGGCAAAAATCATGCTAAGGAATATAAAGTGAATTTCTTAATGCATGTTGGGACAATCTTCTTTTTATTTGAGAACTTGTGATGAACATGCAAATTCCAATACCATGGTAGCAAACGTGAGATAACACCAATTTAATAGGTTTTATCATATTTAATTAATGATAAAAAAAAGTTTATAACATGATAAATTTTAAAAAATTTAATATGTAAAAGTAACGTAAAAATTAATAAAATTAAATCTAGATTTTGATAATATATTAAGCATCCAATTTAAAGTTAATTGACAATAAGTGAAGGATCCGGGTTAAATATAAAAAATCATAAAATCTATTATTTAACGGATATAAGATGATATCATTTTAAAAGAACCTCATTCTTTTCGGTACTAAAAAATTCAAATGAAAATGGATTTTCTAATTACTATCAATGGATAATCTGTTGAATTCTAAGCTGCCTTTTCTCCCTAAATTTAAATTCATCCACCATTATGTACAAAACGACTAAATCCATGTTTTGGGGTTTAAACTTTGCATAAATTCAAATATTAAGATCTACCAATATTAAAGACCAAACGTTTTGAATATTCTTCTGTTAAACCAATGCGAAAGGCAAAGTTAACGAGGCCATAAGTCATTTTTTAGCCTCCCAAAGAAAGATCAAAATCTTTTCCAAATTTTCTTCTTTACGACCCTCCCTATTTTCAATTTCTTAGCACTTTCATATAGAAGTATCCTCAAGTTTGATTAGTTGAAAATTTTATTTCTTCAAGGCTCAATTAGGCTTGTTTGATTTAAAAAGTTTAAATTATTATTTAAAAAATATTAAATTTTTAAAATTTTTAAATTAATATTTATATATTTTTATAATTATATTTAAATAAAAATATTTTATTTATTAAATAATGATCTATGTTGGATCTGATAAACTCAAATTAAAAACATCTATCCTAGATTCGACCGTATTTGGATCAAATTTGACCTTGGACAAGTATACTCAGGACATAAAGTCAATATAAGAAAAAACTCAACTTGTTTTTTTCTTTAATTCTCAACTCAAATAGATTTCTACTTGTGTGATCTATTATTATATTATTAACATAAATATTAAAATAATTAAAGATTTTTAGGATTATAGAGGTTTTAAACATTTCACCGTTTAATTATGAATATATACTAGTAATTTTTTAAATTTATGAAAATTTAGAAAAATTAGAAGATGGAACAAATATTTGATAAAAAAATAGGAAGGAAGATCAAAGAAATCCAAAAGGGCCACCATGCGTTCATTGTTTTTATACACTAATTCTAAAAAAATTATTAAAGTAATAAATATAATTAGACATATTAATACTAAAGATTACCATGGATATTTTTGCTTTGTTCTTTCTTAATTTGATGAGAAATTTTTACTGAGAACATTTAAAATTTTTATTTACAAATTTGGTGAGAACATTTAAAATTTTTTGCTTTATTCTTTCCTAATTTGATGAGAACATTTAAAATTTTTATACTAATATTTATATATTTTTGGGGTAACAACTTAAGGTTAATGTTTAAATTTGGGTATACATAAGTTGAAAACATTTTGGTTTACTTTTGATGATATCCTTTGTCGATGGAGCTCACGAGATTTTGGAAGTTGTTAAGTAAAATTTAGAAAGAATATTCAAGGATAAAAGATGTCAAAAGATATCAGAATTTAATCTTCGAAACATAAGTGTTTCAAAGGGCATAGGGAAGACATGGGATCTATAATACAATAAATTAAAGTTAGTCTCATGTAGTAATGAGTCTACATAATCCTATTTTTCCATGTTTATAGGAAATGTAGTTGATTCTATTTTAATCATGTTCCTTTCAAAAGTTCGAAAAAGGTTAGTTATTCAAGAAGTGAGTACGTTTCTTCAAGGATTTGTTTGTCCTACTTGTAGTGTTTTGGACAAAGAATTATTAATCTGATAGAAAATTGGATGATAAATCATGTTATCTTGTATATGTTTAAATAAAAAAAGAACGTTTAGCTTTATTTGCTAATTAAGGCTTAATACATTTGCAAATTACCTCTCTTAGTGGATTTTCTATGCAATTAGAATGAAATTTCACATATTTTCAATTAGACCTATTCAATCCGTTGGACCTTAAATAAATCTTTTGTCAATTCAAAGTGATTCAATCTAAATTATATTTAATAATTAAAAAATATATTTAAATTTAATTATAAAATTTATAAATATTAATGTAAAAATATTTTTAATTTTTTATTAATTAGAAATTATGAAATGAATGATATAGGTGGGCCTGGTTGGACTAAATTTATACTTGATAAAAAAAATTTAAATTTTTTTTAAGTCGCATCCCAATCTAACTTATGGACGCTTAAATTGAGAATAGGGTTAAGCACAATTTAGTCTAATTTAAAGAAGCAAAGACTATTAGATTTTCATAATCAATGCAATGGAAGTGCCTAATTATAGAAAAATTGGCAGTTTCTGAAGCCTGCATAGAATCCAATCAGTGCTAAGGGTGACTAGTTCAATTACATGTTTGTTATTCTAACGCGGAGTTCATCTCTAAAGTTGAGCTTGCATCATTACTCTTTTAATGTGATTTTTAACTGATCGGAAGTTGTTGGCCTGAGGTATAATGAGTCATTGACTTCTGCACTCCCTGAGGTAAAATAGCTGAACGGTGGACATGATTCCTATTACAATACAGTCATTACGTTGTGCAACGACTGTACTTTAGATTTATTATGATAGTCAAGAGTATCGATTTAAGACTAAAAATTAACACATCAGCATATTAAGGTAGCATTTTTAGACATAAGTATCTTATGCCAATAGGTCATGTGATGAAAAACACTGTTAAAATTTGGATCGAAATTTCAAATCTCAAAAAATAAAGAAAACTTTATTTATTCAAATTATTGTACAAACACATTCGATATTGTTTCTAGTCGGAATACATTGCATTATTTCATAATTTGAGCAATAAAAAACAACACACATATTTTAACAAAAACAAGTAATCTGGAGAAACTAAGCTGGTTTAATCAGCGGTGCTTTTTGTTACCACCACCTTGCTTATTCATTTTGGCAATGTACTCGAACAAGCTCCCATCAAAACAACCTCTTACCGCTTCTTTTGACAGATAACCATTCTCATCTTTTGCAAGTATATGTAAAAGCGTCCATTCTCCCTTCGCAATTACCCTGCAAAGCCAATCAAACCAATTTAAAACGTTAAGAATTTATATGGAACGATTTAAAATTTCGGAAACGAAGTATTTATAAAATCAAGAACATAAAAAAGGAAAAAAAAAAAAAAGGGGTCGTTGAGAAAAAAACCAGCCAATGAAATCATATGAATTCCGATTTCCTTCAGTCATATGCCACAATTCTTTGAACGACAACTTGTCAGGATATGTCTTAGCATACTTGCTAAAGATGTTCTCAAGGTTCACTGGCATAAACCTGAAACCCCATTGCATAAGAAAGGTTAAAATAGTTTTCCATCTTTATTATTTTAGGTTTTGCTCGGTAGAATTGAAAGAAAATTGGAAAGATTAGAAATTGAAGGAGAAAAAAAGTTGTAAGATAGAAAATATTTTTTTCTTTCTGTTAGTGTGTTCGGTAAGAAAAATGAAAAAATAAAAAAATATATTTTTTTTCTTTCACTTAATGCTTATAATGATTGAAAAATGATAGGAAAGATAATGAAAAATAATTGTTTTAATATTATACCAATCGAAAATTAAGATTAAAAAAATAAAATTTTAAAAATAATATATAAACACTTTATTCACATCACTTTATTTTTTTTTTAATTTGGAGTGATTTATATTTTATTAATAGATAAAAAAATGATATTCTTTTTTTTTTCCTTTCACTTTCCATTCTCACCAACTACATCTAAAATTAAATTATTTTTTTCACTTTTTTACTCTCTCTAAAGTATTTTTTTACTTTTTCATCCTCTCAAGCGCATCCTTAACGTTTCAAATTTATGAGATTTGTAATGCTAACCTTCCTTCAGTATCATATGTTGCTGAATCACTGCCATGCTTGGATTTGTGTATTCTGTCTATATATATGGGAAAATACAGATTAGGCAGCCATCCCTGTGAAAATTGTGAGTGAAATATCAGCAAGTTTTGTTAGGGTATATATATATATATATATATATATTACAGAAGAGAATACAAGTTAGCAATATAACTTACAGGTTGAGTGGGATAACCCACTCCTACGTTGAAGACGATTACAAGCAAAAGGCTAAAAAATGGATTGAAACCAAGATCTCTCATACCTGTTTTTTTCCATAGTGAAGATAAAATTTGTCAAAAGAAATAGAAATTAAATTGGAAGAACAAAAAAAAAAAAAAACACTCATATTAGATTGGAATTTGGAAAATTTTACTCCTATAAGTCTCCCAGGGATAAACAATTCCATCCTTGTCTTGATCGAAAAATGAAGCATGTTGTTGAAGAACACTCATTCCATTGTTGTTATGTCCTGGTGTTCCATTTGGATGTTCCGCATCAGGAGCTTCCAGTGCCCTAGCCAAATCTAATACCACTTTTTTGGTTAGTCAAAGAAAACATAAATCTAAAACAATAGATTGAGCTGTGAACGTGTGATTCCATTCAGTAGAATGAATTATGAATGTCAGATTCTTCCATTCTAATCAAGGGCCCTTCCATTGCCTTCCTTTCCTTCAACCCAAGGATATCGTATGATTAATACTTCATCACAGGATAAATATCATAGTACTAAAAATGCGGCCGTTACCCATCGTAACGGAAATCCAAGTCACCAAACCGCAATTTCAGTGCTACGCATTGATGACATTGAATCACGACCATAAGGGCCTAAACACTTTACGCAACGCCGCAATAGCTGTTTAAATGCGGTGAAACGCCCGCAAGACTAATGTTTGCTCCATTTTCAACTCTCCTGAGGCTTCTTTCTCCTATTTTCTTGGGATCTTTGGTGAAGACAACACCTTGAACATGCTCTGTTTTTTTAACCCTTCCCCCTGGCCCAATTTGGTCTGCTTGTATTGTTATTTCATCACAGTAATGAAATTCTGGGAGCTATTATGGAAAATGACTCCTTGATCGACGAAACTGTAATAGAATTGGTCAACATATACAGATTTTTTATTGTACTGTTTTTGCTTTGATGCCCGGCTTGTGAATATATTATGTTCCGTCTTGGTTGATATTTTGGCTTTGATTTGCAAAGTGTGTTTCCTTATATTTGAAAGATAATGTGATATAAAAAAGATAACGTGACGTCGAAGATGATATTAAAATGTTATTATATTAAAAAATAATAAAATATAATATTAAAATATATAATTATATTGTTTTGAAAGATATGCGACTTTTGAAAACAAAATCATTATCGTGATAACTATTATATGTTACATCGTAACATTCGTAACTGTGAATCGTAATTGCATCCACAATAAAATTCATGACCATTATTTAGTACTCTGATAAAAATATAATTTTGCAACTAATATAAATAGTAACCAAAGAACTTAAGACTTAATTGAAATTAATTTTTGTAATTATTCTTAAAAATGGACATTTAACAAATTTAAAATCTAAATTTAAACTCCTATAATCCTTTCACTAATCCTAAACCATAGCCATCTTTATATTAATAAAAAATAAAATAAAATTCAAACCAAAAGGAACAAGGAAGAAAAAAAGAGTTAGAAGTTTTACATGGTTTTGGTATTTTTTCATCAAGGTCTGCTCGAATCTTTCTTTCCCTTGTCAATGGTGCTTTGGGTGCCTCAGTTGCAATCTCCATCTTTTTCTACTTTCTTTCCTTTCCTTTGCCTTTTTTTTTTTTTTCTCGATGTTGTGTAAATTGTGAGTTTTCTCATAAACAATGATGCTATTTATGTAGATAGTTTTCTAAGCGCACCTAGACATGCCCCTCTGGTCCTCTAATTAATACTTTTGCCGACTTACACCTACCATTCTTTACAATTGTAATTAGAAATAAATGAAACCCTTTGAACTTTGAAGTAGCAATTAAGATATTGCAACAAACTTCTGAAAAATGAGCACTTGCCTTTTTTTTTTTTTTTGGTTTCAATCAACAACTCCCGTGGCAAAGCCAATGGGCAAAGGCAAACATCATGTCAAAGAGGAAAGAGTGAGGCAATTATTGCATGTGGGACAAAGTTTTTAATTGGGAACTTGCGTCGACGATGCAAATTTAATTCTGAACGTTTGAGCTGGCAGCTGGACGTAGTTTTTGATTGGGACAAAGTAAATGACAAGCCTAAGGCTTTGCCTTTCGTTTGAATGTAAATTTCCATAGCTAGTTTAGTAAAGAGTAAAGGAATGGGAAAGTGACATGGGAGAGTCTAATTCGTTAAACATCTATTTTAAAATTAATATGTAATAATTATACAATAGATAAGATCATATGTATGAGAAAATACAATTTTAATAGGCCTCATTATTTATAACCAATAATAAAAAAAGTTTATTGCATGATAAATTAGAAAAATGTAATACAAAAAATAATAAAATAAAATTACAATTTTAACATTAAATTAAGTATTTAATTTAATATTAATTGGTAATAAATATAAAAATTCGGCTCAAATATAAAATCTTAAAAAATTAAGTACTTAACAAACATAAGATAATACTATTTTAAAAACTCAAATGAAAATGATAGTTTTCTATCTTATTACACTACAATGTGTCATAGATTTTCTCATTTCAATCAACGGATGGTACGTTGAATCCTCAGCTTCCCTTTCTCCCTAACTTAGAATTTTTCTAAAGATGATGGTTTTTTTTATATTATTATTGTACAATAGGTCATAGAGTTTGTAATTTCAATCAACGGACGGTATATTGAATCCTAAGCTGCCCTCCCCTCTTAACTTCAAATTCATCTACTAAAAGTTCATATAGACAGTAGTTGAGTTTAATTTTGATGAGATTTAAAATAATAATTATAAAAAAATAATTATTATAGCATTAAAATTAAGTAATATAGTAGTAAGATTAAAATTAATTTGATATATATATTAGATTTAATTATAGCAATAACGATAAAGTAAGAATAAAAAATAATAATTGAAGATATTATATTAAAATATATATTTAATAAATAATTAAAATTTATATTTATATTAAATAATCAAATATAAATAAAATTATATTTTATAATAAAAATTACTAAAATTATAAGTATATTAAATAATAAAGTATAAATAAGATTATATTCATTTTAATAATTAAAAGTTAAGAGTTATATTAGAGAAAGCCTAATTAGTCTTTTGTACTTGATAGTTTATGATTGGAACTTAAGTGACGTACACGCGCTATTAACCCAATGTTTTTTTTTTTTTTGCCTGGATAATTATGAAAGGCAAAGTTTCTTTGAGGGCCATGTGTAGATTTCTTAGCCTCCCAAATAAAAGATCAAATTCTTTCCAAATTTTTCCTCTCTTTGGGACCCTTCCTGCTTGTATTTCTCCTGTCTTTTTATGCAAAAGATGATCATCTTTCCCAATTTTTCTTTCTTTCGGACCCTTCCTACTTTCCATTCTCGCATCTCTTTCACGTGACCAGAAAAAGATGAAAAACGCTTCCAGCTTTTCTCATTTGGTACACCCCATACTTTTAGTTCTCCTAACTCTTTCATAAAAGTGTCTATAGATAAGGGTTCGGTTAACTTAAAAATTGGATTGAAATTTTTGTATTAGATTTAATAATATTTAATATAATTATATAAATATAATATATTTAAAATTAAAAAATACGATATAATTTAATATGAATATATGTTTAAAATTTATTTAATATTGATTATAAACGTATCAAAATTATCATATAAATATAAAATTTTTTTAAATATAATTATGATATAATAAAATGTACGAATATAATATAAATACATGAATTGTTAGATCTCTTTTTTATTTTTTATTATTATTTAATATAATTTTAATCATCATTTATAAATATGATTTTGATTTGATTTTAATAATTCATAAGTGAATATTCTAGATATAAATGGTATTGATAAATATATTGAAAAAAATAGATAAAAAAACGTTTCCAACTTTTCTTCTTTGAGACACCCCCTACTTTTAAGTCTCCTAACTCTTTCGTAAAAGTGTCCATAGATAAAGGTTTGGTTAGCTCAAAAATTGGATTGAGATTCTTGTATTAGATCTAATCGTATTTAATATAATTATGTAAATATAATATATTTAAAATAAAAAAATATGATATAATTTAACATGAATATATATTTAAAATCTATCTAATATAAATTATAAACGTATCAAAATTATCATATAAATATAAAAAATCTTAAAATATAATTATGACATAATAAAATACACGAATATAATATCAATACATGAATTGTCAGATCTACCTTTCATTTTTTTCATTATTATTTAATATAATTTTAATCATCATTTATAAATTTGATTTTGATTTAACTTTAATAATTCATAAGTGAATCTCCTAAATATGAATGGTATAGATAAATATATTGAAAGAAAATGGATAAAACAATAATGGATGGATCTCAACTCTAAAAAGTTTGCTCGTCCAAAATTTCGATAATCTGACTAAAAAATTATAAAGTTCAAATTATTATTTAAAATATATTAAAATATTAATTATTTTTATATTTTTAAAATTAAATTTAAATAATAATATTTTATTTATTAAATAATTATTTGATTAAATCAAATTGACTCAACTTAAATCAAAAGTTTTATCTAAAATCGATCTTATTGCTCGTCAAACTTTAACTTTGGACAAGCCTAATCTTTCACAACATAAAACTTTAAGTTATTTTTTTCAATCAGATTTCATTTTAATTGTGAGAGCCCAAACTAACCAATTACTTATATTATTATTTTTCTATAAAAATAATTTTGAAATCATTTTTTCATTTAAATATTGTGCTATTACTTTATTAATAATTGCGTATTAAAATAACAGTATCATAAATATTTTTAGTTAATTAATTCATTTTGTAATTCTCTCGAAAAGTTTTCCTCTTTCCTTGCAAATCATTATTTTATTTATTATAACGACGGTAAATAATAAATATTTTTTGTTTATGCTTCTACCTTTTATACAAAATTTAAAAATTCATTCTTTGTAATTACTTTTTTTAGTAACCTAAGTTATAAATATTTTTATTATGCAATAATTTTGTAATTTTCTCTGTATATTGAGGACAATTATTTTTTTAAGCATGAGGGATAGTTTTATATTAATACAGCATCTATGAAGCAAACCAGTGAATTAATCCATTAACTAAATTTTCAAATTAATCCAATGAATCGAATTCTCTTAGCCGAACCATTTAAGCGAAATAACTCTATATACTATACCAAAAAATAAACCATTCATACATAAATACGAATTCTCTTTTTTATTATATGCATATTAGATTATATTACACAATCCCTAATTATATTTAATCCACGTGCACTTACGTTGGATAAGAATA
>JBBYHO010020039.1:1320-12452 GCA_038382025.1 Adansonia gregorii
ATGCAAAATATAATCGTATCAAGAGTGCTTATTTCTTTTAAAACAATGTGTATTTGTATGTACTTTTTTTATAAAATTTTTTATTTTGTATAAAATTTATTAAATCAATTATAATTATTTTTTTATATTATTACCTATGCCTTGCACAGATTTAAAACGGAGTTAATATTTAATAATAAAAGTTTAAATTATGATTTTATAGATTTGCTTAGTTGAGTGGATAGAATAGAGAAAATATAGAAAATTAGAAAAAAAAAAAAAAGAAAGAAAATATATTTTGTTCTTCCGATAATATGCTTGGCAATAGATCTATTCATGATCAAATTGGGTCGCGACTTGAACTTTTCATTTTTTTTATCCAAGTTTAGTTATTTATAAATTTTTATAATTAAATTTTTAATTTATAAATTAGTAATCAAGCTAAGTCACGAAAACCCAAATTTGTAAAACACTTGTCCAAAGTTGGCACATACGAACGGGACCTAACAAACCCTTGAAGAGGTCTAGTTGGTTGGAAAGATGGAAAAGTGATAAGGAAAAAAATTTTGTACCCATTACTTGATATGAATGAAAATAAAAAGAAAAAAATAAAAAATATATTATTTTACCATTATACTTATTGTAAGTTAAAATTAAGAAATAAAATTTAAAAGAAAGATGGATAATTTTGTAAAGATACATACTTAACTCATATCATTTTTATTTATTTTTCTATTTTTTTTTCTTATTTGGAGTGATTCGTTTTTATTAAAAAGTATAGAAGAATTATAATTTTTTTTATTTTCTATACTCTTACTTTTCTTTCTTGCTAAATATATCCAAAATTTATTTTGTTTCTACTCTATCAAGCACGCCTTATAAGTAAAGGTCATCCTTTGTCTTTTTCAAAAAAAATAAAGCTCGAAGCTTATAACGTATAGCCCGTCTTGCATCATTTATCAACACCTGCTTTCTTCCAATATGCATACATCATGTTACTATGACCATGGAAAACCTTGTCCTTAATATGCGTCGCCAGAGTCCCATCCCTTAATCCCTTCTACCACTGTCCTAGTGGTGAGATTTCGTTCTGATTTTCTTCTCATCCTTGTAATAATTCCCTCTCCATCGCTTACAGGTTATCAACGTAAGGTCAAGGTCGCGAAATCAAAAGACAACAGCCAAAACAAAAAGATATCTAAAACAAATCGACATGATTAGATATCTAAAAACAGCTTGCAAATACGTTTGATGAACATCTATTTAATTGGTAGACAATATCCAGGTCACATGAAGTATATTATGTTTTTACGAGTAGTACGTATTTACTAATCCATGCATGTCCGCATGCTTATGCATTCGAATCTAATCAATTTTTTTTTTAAAAAAAAAAACAGGACTTGAAGTTCATTAACTAGTATTGGCATTTTATCATATTTGAAATGGAAGTGGCAAAAAACACTGCATATTTTAACACAAAAACACATAATCCCACAGAGTCAAAACGTTGGCATTTGTAGTCTCCAAATATCAAAACTGAAAAATCATAAAAAAAAGAAGAATAATAAGAGTGAAAGTTGAAGTCCAAAGTCCGTTGTTGTTACGGCGGAGACTTTTCCACATTTTTAGAGGACCAAAATGTCCCAACATTCTCCACGTGTAAAGGTTTTTTAAATGCAAAAAAAAAAAGGCTCCACTTTTTATTTTTTTCAACGATGTTAATTAATTAATTACTTCCACTATCAAATAAAAAAATTGCCATTGTTTTTTTTTTAAGTTTCTTAATAAAATATTGACGAAGGGGTTTACCAAAGTTCGGAATGCAAAGTCAAAACTGGGAAAAGGAGCTCAAACATGTGAGCAAATCTCAATCTGGTTCAGAGGAGGTGACAAACAATATCCTAAAGCTTTAATGGCAATCTGGCTTCTGCAACAAGCTGAACTGAATGAATAATGACTGACATTTCCAGTTTATCCCCCAATAATTTGCATTTTTTCGTCAATGATGCTCCACATGCTTGACAAAATTAGTTAGGAAGAAAATTAATTTTTTTTCTCATCCTTATTTGACATTTAAATGGAGTTAAAAAAAATAATTTTAGTTTATCTTATATAAAATTTCAATTTTTCGGTAGGATTAAAATACCATGATTTTTTTAATGTAAAAATATTAAAAAAAGTTTAAAAAATGATTTTGGAGTATAAAAATACAAAAATTAAGTTGAAAAATAAAATTTTGAAACATTTAAAATAAAAGTAAAATAGAAAAAAATGAGGTAATAAGGCAATTGGGTAGGATGAATCGGGATACAGTTTAGATCAATTTGATTTTAATTATTTTAGGCAAAGAAAATTGTTATCTTATATTCAATTTGATTTTGATTATTTTGAGTTTAAGATCATCAATTTGATTTGAAAATTTCATTCAATGTGTTAGCAATGAATAAAATAGCATTTGTTATATTTAATACAGTATTATTATAAATAGTTTATTTATTATTTTTAATGAAAGATATTAATTAGTAAAATCTATAAAAAAATTTAAAAAGATCTATAAGTAAAATAAAGGGAAAGTTTTTGGGGTCGGGCGGGGGGTTAAATAAAGGTTAAACATGGCCAAAACGAAGTTAAAGCTTGTAAATTGGGTTTGTCAAAGCTGAAGTGTAAGTAAACTTTGTCATTCTTATTAAAGTAACAATAGAGAAGTTGGTATGTAGTTAAAGATTGGTTTCATTTGTCCCCATTCAAATAGTAGATTCTCCTTTTTATCCAATCACTAAATTTCTTTAATATTTTTTTCTCCCCTCTCTCTCTCTCTCTCCCCTCTTTTTCTAAATTAAAGATTTACTCGATAGTTGCTAACTGTGTAAAGGTTGGATACGTGGAGCATATATAGAATTATAACAAGATGTATGCTCTTTTCATATTTCGTATTTTTTACATCAAATTTATAAATATTAAATACATTAAATTTTAATATTAATATAATATATATTAAATATATTATGTTGATTGTATTGAAATATAATGTATAATGTGAATTATATTATTTTTATATCTTATTAAATTATTGTGCTTTCATAAGATGTTTCAAATCATCAAATCTAGTAATCTACCTCTTCGTATGATTATTTTTTTCTGGTTCACAGCCAATATCTCCCTTGTGGCCCTTATCTCCTATAGTTGTTTTCACCTACCCTTTCTTTTTTTTTTGGTATGTGACGTTGATTTCGATTTCAAATTTTGAAACACCACCGTTCTTCCCTCTTCATTCCTTTGCTCTTCTTCTACGATTGCGCTCTTCACTACCCACAAAATTCCATTACCTTCTTCTAACTATAACATTCTACCATCATATCTTAATCATTGCTTTTTGTTAAAGAAAAAAAAAAGAATTCAAAATTATCATAATGCTTTCCTCTCTGGCTTATTTTCTCTCTTTCTCCCCCTTTGAATAGTTAGGAGCTGACTGTCTTGTTTTAATGACGTTTGTTTTGGACAAAATTAGGTCAGGCGGTATTTTGTCTGTTTTGACACATGGCCTTAGGTAACAAGGTTGCAGCAATAAAATAACATTTTCTTTTTTATAAAAATTTTTGTACGGATTGTTTGGATTTTTTGACAATCCAATCCTGGCTCACATACGAATACGTGAAACTTGTTCAATAGAAGAACTCCAGAGAACGCAAATGATTTCGTAGATATGTAACTTCTTAGTCTCAATTATTTTTTTAAAAAAAATTATAAAATTTTAAAAATTGTTTTCAGTGCATATAATATTAAAATCAATGTTTTATAACATTGAGATCCATATTATATAATATGGAAAGTTTAAAACAAAAGCTTACGAAATAAAATTTAAAATGTAAAAGATGTAGTACATATCACCTGTAAAATTTTTTTTTTGAAACATCCTCAAGAAGAAAGATATAAAGGGAAAAAATGGGATTGAGGAAATACATGTTTTGTCAGTCATCATACCCTTTTTTTTTCAAAATTCTTACTAGGGGGAAGATATGCATACATACCTAGTAAACGATCTACTTTTGACAAAGTAGTAATAAGCTGAACCTGTGTTTACTCATGCATATATCTTAAAGAGACAAAATTTAGTAAATTTGAATTCAAAATTTAATATTTAAAATTTAATATTATTTTTGTTTTAAAATTTTAACATGTTTAGTCATGCATACATATTAAGAGATAAAATTTAATAAATTTAAATTTAAATTTAAATATTTAAAATTTATTATTATTTTGTTATTTCCAAATTATAACATTGCACCAATCCAACAATAATTATAATAATAATAGGAAGTTTCGAGTTAACATTGCCAAATATTAAACTGTCCGTTTTAGAACGAATAAAAAAAATACTAGAATTTATCAAATTAACTTTGTAGAAGAAAAATGTATTTTTTTTGAAAAAAATCATTATAGTCGAAAGAAAATATAAGTTAAAATTAAAAAATAAAAAAGTTATTTCTTAGGTGAGTAGTTTGTGGGTAGTTATTTCTTAAAGATAAAATGACCTAAATACTTATTAACTTTTTTGAATTTTAGTTTAACTTCTATATATATTTTTAATTGGATTGATGCTTATATCAATTCAGTTAATAACTTTATATATAGTATAGAAGTATATATGTTAAATTAATTAGCCAGATTGACTTTATGCCTTTTATCGCATTTTAAATTTCTAATAGCACTCTAATGTTAAACATTATTTTATTTTTATCTCCGTACCAAACTCTTTGGAACACAATTAGAGAGCTGAAAAAATGTTGATAACCTGTTCTTTAACCTTACAGCCTTTTCATATTCAAAACAAGCCAGAGGAATACTTTAGGAAATTTAAACAATATACATCAAAAGATTTCACATAAAATAGTATCTATCTGTTTGGTGAAAGACAAACAAAATATTATGAATTTTGCTACGTATTTTCTCCACCTATAGCTAACTGCATGAAGAAAATGGAACTTAGAAATGTTGGATACTTTGTTTACGTTGGAAAAAGAGAGAAAAAAAAAAAGGCAAATTGGGAATGAGATGTCTTACGTCAAAGTTATCAAGGAGAAAGAGGCATTTGATCTTCCCTTTTAGGAACCGTTAAAAGAAGGAAAGACGGGGAATAAGCAAAGCACTTACCCCCACAGCTTTATTTTCCCATGATGAATATAACAGTTTTCCTTTGTGGGCTTGTAATATGTTAACCACAGCTCATATTTTCGCACATGGTGTAGGGGACCCATGGCTTTGTGGCTGCACCCATTGGTCCCGCCGTTGAGTAAAAGTTTGTTTGTACCCCTGCTGATGGTCGCCCATGCCATTACTCACCTCTTTTGGGATCAAAATTATCTTTGGAAGACCTTTTTAACGAGACAAAACTCAATAGAAGCAAGCATGCCCTTACAAAAAGAAGACATTCATAAGAAAAAGGCACAAAAAAAAAAAAAAAAGAAAACGTAGGAGTACAACCCAAAGGTATAATTTTTGTTTTCTGGCACAATTTTTGAATTTTCAAAACTTATATCCATCACTTAACCTAATTTAAGATGCTAATGAGCTTTATCTCAACGGTAAGTAGAGTTTTTTGGGCTTTTAGGTTTCAAATACAAGTCATACCGAAATTAAGGAATTGAACAAGGAAAAAGGTCGCAGTGTAGCTAGGAAGTAGTTAAGATTTCTGCTTTTTTTTTTCCCGCCTTCAATTTTGTTAATAAAAGTATGAGTTAGAACATGTAAAACTAGTTTTAAAAACCAAAAACAAAATACAATTATGCTTATCTAAATTTTTCAAGCACTTTCTCTTTCCTCTAATGAACTTAGGCATAGTTCTTAGAAAAATATAAAATTTCCCTTTGATTTCGCCTCTCTTTTGTTAGAAAGAGGAGAAACCAATGTGTGAAGAAGTTTTTCACTCCCGCGTTACCAACCTGTCTTTGTGAGTAATATCCGCTGGAGTTTAGGTGGGAATAACTACAACGCATCTTTCAACAGCAAAGGTGTCATTTTAAAACTGCTAGACCATTTTAAAAACATGTGAAATTGCTATCAGATATTTTTGTTTAGATGTGACTGGTAACCTAAAAAAATTTATCCTCTTTATATAACTTTAAAATTAATTAGAATTTATTAAAAAGAATTTTTAATTCGCATTGGGTTCATATAGATAAGGTATTAGCACCCTACAATATCCATTTAAAAAAAATACCATTTAATTATACATTATCCTTTTAGTTTTAATAAAACAATATTAATTTTATATTCAAAATTAATTCACTTAATCAAAATTCACAATTTGTTAAAAAAATAGATATTTTGAAACACAATGGGATTTTTCTATCACAACGAAATTACTTATATTTTAGGTTAAAAAGTGGGACAATCAGCAACCAATTAATTATTTACTTGAGATAGCGGATTTTGAATCCATTGCATTGCCTTTTCAGAATTTTTGCTACATATAATTCATTAATGACTCACATTATGGCTAGAATTGATGATATCTTTTTTCTTTTTCCCTCTTCTCTCTCTCTCCTTCCATTTGCTAAACACATTCTTGCATATATTGCTAATAATCTCTCAACATTTGAACTTAATGTATAAAGTACCTTTGTGAAGAAGTATATAGTTGAGAATGACATTTAAAGTATCTGGATGGTGCTGGACCTGATTCGAGATCTTGAACACATAGTCTATGCTCATGCTATTATCGAATAATAGCAAAATAATCATAAATAATGTAGTGGAAGGTAAATCAAAGAAACAATCAAACTTCGTTATGGATCTTTTAGGGAGGGATTAGCATGTAACAAAGCATATTTGAATATTTATAAATCTAATCACACATCCAATTAGAAATTGCTTAACTCATAGATTTGGAAATCCAGAATAATCCAAAGTCCAAATGATGCCCTACAAATCTGAGACCAGGCTCTTTGAGATGATTTTTGATATCATGAGCAGTATAGGTGTCTTGCCTCTAATGGTGATCCACATAGATGTCTGTTGGAGATTTCATAAGGTCCAGTGGTTCTCCGATGCTAGCTAGAAAGCTTGTTAAGCCTTAACAAAAAGGTAGAATATAGCCGTTTTCTATTTGACACAACTAAGAATAGTTCAAAGATGTCATTAGCAGGTGAGATAGCATTTCAAGAAAGCTATAGGGAGGTAGCAATGGGAGTTTCTTGCCTTTTATGACCGATGATTACTCTTAAAAGGCTAGAATATTTTTCTTGAATCAAGAACGCTTTTAGATTTCCACAAAAGTATATTGCAGACACTATTAGATTGAACAAAAAATTATGCCAACTTTTGGCTTAAATTTTTTAACGATTAGGCGGTTTAAGGATTTAATGTGTCTATTGAGTCTTATACTAATAAAAGCCTTCATTGATGTATATTCACACATCTAAAATTATGTTATACTTAACTAATGGGTCAGTCTAACCCATTACCACAAAACCCAAAAGAATGCCACCATAACTGGTGTTTTTATAAGGATCCAAGTAAAACTTTTTTAACCAGTCCACTTAAGATTGGGCCCAACTATTAACTATTTAATGTTTTTGCCTAATCCTACACCAATGTCTATTTGTACCTAACCATAGATCAAGTCCAAGCAAGTTTTGTTCAACACATGGCCCATTAGACTCAATATTAGGGCCTTTGGCTAACCCCCGTTTATATGTAAAAATATTTTATTCTTAATCAAATTTCTTGCCCAAGTAAAACAATTTCCTTATGTAAATACAATTAAATAATTATCAAACAATTATTTACTGTTTTGTAAATATTTTTTAGCCCAAAACCAAGACATCCTTATTGCTATGTTTACAACTGCAGATTATTTTGATTAGGTATTCTTATCATTACTGCCACGTTAAGGTTTTTCTAATTAGATTTCAAAAGCCTAATTCATGTCTCAATAATACTTAACTAAACTTATTCAATTAAGTCCTCTTCATTATACCTTTTATTTAATTAAGTCATACTTAATTGAATCAAGATTTAATTAACAAATCCATCTTATTATGTATAAACCATTTGGTTCCACTCTGCTTTTTCTTACTATTATTATTATTATTAGTATTATTATTATTATTATTCCTGTTTTCTAATTTGAATTTAATAAAGAGTTTATTAAAAATTGGTCGAAAGATTCGAACATGTTTGTAATGAATATAATTACTTTTATTAATCATGTTCATAATTTAAGAGCTAGATCTAGCAACCCATGATGACCATTTAGATATTGAAGAGTTAAATGTGACCTCATTGAAACTTTTTAGTGACCAGCTTATCAATATAATTCAGTTCTTTCATCAAATGTTCCAGAATGAGCATGAGCATGAGCATGAGCGTGGTATAGTTTTTACTCATGCTTCAATCCATATATGTTCCAATAGTTCATGGTTAACGCTCTGAATTTAAAGAAACTATTTCTCCTAAATTCATCATGCTTTGGCCAAAGACTTTAATTCTATTAGCCATAACCAAGAACAAATAGGATATATCTCTGATGTCACAAGGAATGTCAATTCTTTCTAGATCATTTACCATTTTTGTATGCTTCATGTCATACCCAAACTTAACCTTAGTCATCACTTATTATTACCTATTTTTGATAAATCAAAGTATGACACTCCATATACAAGATGACCTAGTATCACTAGTCTAAGTACTAGTTACACTACTGCCATGTACCAACATTTCTAGAGACACTTGAGTGACTAACATCTAATGGAGTTCTTACATAAGCCATGTTCAGTGAACTTGTTTCTATAAAAAAATAACCTATTTGCCATTCTAAGTGTCCCTTATATGTCAATCTATTAGATTAGTTGTTTACTTCATAAGTAAAAAAGCATAACATGTGGTAGTCTTTAAGCATTCCCAATGTCTTGTTTGGCAATATGATGACTAAGAACTATTTTAAGAACATGGCTTTAATGCATAAGGATCCAATAATTGTAACTTATTACAATTCCTTTGCAAGGACTCTTATATGTTCCATGGACTTCATTCGATTAGTGGTTTCATGATTGTTAGTCATGTTATTAACACGAAGGAAACGTTGTATTAGTACAATATAATGATAGTTTTGCATTATTGCATGTATGTCCTTAAGTCCAATCTCATTAGCTCTTAGGCATATTTACTAACATTTATTCAGCAACTTTAACGAAAATTTATCCTTTATATGATACATATTGATGTACCCATTTAATGATACTATAGCATGAAGCTCAACCATTTTGTGGCATATATTTGTAAACAAAAAAAATGTGAACAAAATATACTAGAAGTCTTATCATTTAAGTAAAAACCCATCATTCTTAGTATGAGTCAACTGAAATAGTTTAATTATTTTAGTTTTCTCCTTTAGCTCAATTTCCTATAAAATGCTAACAATCAATGTGAAAATTATCTTATAATGGTTAAAACAATAAATTTGTCTCATAAAACCATCTTCAGAGTAACAGAGTAACTTCAGTATTTCAATAGGTATAAAATCATATACTTAAGTTTCTTATGTGCATAAATGATATTAAAACTAGTTTTCTTTCTTGGCAATTTTTGCCTTATAATAGACACAACTAATTAAAACATATCAAGACAGTTACTTTACCATATATATAAAGTATCACATTAAGTTTTAGCTTTAGAGCAAGATAATATAATGAATTTAAGATCTGAATGATACTAACATAGGTTTGATATTTTGCCCTTTATAGGATTAATATTGCTTAGCATCTCATAACAAAAAGTTTATGTTAAAAAAATCAAACTATAACTTTAGCCTTTAAGCAACAAAATTATAAAGGACTCGAGCTATTTAGGTGCATAAAGTACACTAACAATAGTTATTGGACATTGTTGCCCTTTCATGGTATTAGCTATATAAGCTTTGAATTAATCTCAGTTTTGATATAACTAAAACTTATGCTTAATTAGCTTATGTTTAATTATTTTCAAGATTAGTATTTTTTCATGAAATGTTTTGTAAACACTTTGAAAAATACTAGAAAGTGTTGTAACTCCTTCAAGCACTTAAAAATGTGTCCTTAATACATATTTTTATATAAAACATTTTTTAGATAAGTTTTACATATTTTAAAGTCATGAAAAACCTTTTAAAATTGATTTTCATGTGAATGTATCGATACATTATGTGTATGTATCGATATAATATTTGGCAGTAGCTAAATAACCTTAAAATGCAGAAATCACTGTTCATGTATCGAGACAGAGCATTCTATATCGATACAAGACTGTTCATGTATCGAGACAGAGCATTCTATATTGATACAAGACTGCTCATGTATCGACATAGATCTTTCTCTATCGATACAAGACTGTTCAACGATCATATTTTGAATTGTTAGATATAATGCATCGAGGCCCACTTAATTTTATCAATACAGAGACAAAGGGAGCAATAAGAAATGACATTTTGAAGGCTCCAAAGGGTATATTCCCTCACCAATGTTCTCAATGGCTAGAATCATGATCAATGCTATAAATAAGCCACTCTAACACCTCTAATAATAAGAAGAACTAAGAGAATTATGCTTAAAGTCAAATCTTTCATCTTTTCCATCATTTTCACTAAATAGTTTGACTTTGTATTGGATTAATTCTTCTTATTTTTGCATTCTTCATTTTGTATCTTTAGATACATATATTCCTTGAGCTAAAATTCTCGAAAACACTTAACATTTAGAGGTTTTATTTGTTTAAACTCAAAATACCTGCAAAAAGGGGAAGTTTCTACTTAGCCATTCAAAAATAGAGAAGGTTTCTACTTAGCCTTCAAAAGTAGTGAGAGAGGGTTCTATCTTAGCCATAAATATAGGGGGTAAAGGTTTCTATCTTAGCCTTGAAAGATAGAGAGTGTAAATGTTATACCTGGTCCTTGAAAGGTAGACAATTCAAGTTAGTGAATTGTGGAAATTCGAGGCAAGTGAGGCCAACGTAGAGGACGTAGGCAATTGAGGTTGAACCTCTCTAAATCTTTGAGTTTGCTTCTCTTTCCCTTATCTTTAATTATTTATTTCTATTCACTAACTCGCACTTCAAAGTTTATTATGTAGATTTCTCAATTTTATTTATCAAAGTTTTAATTTACTAAAATTTTGAGAAAT
>JBBYHO010020168.1:0-12439 GCA_038382025.1 Adansonia gregorii
CTACCCATATTCTTTGTAAACGACCTACTTATCTTATAAAAACTATTCATATATAATTTTTTTAAATATATATATATATATTTAATGTGTATATATTTAATTATTATTTAATTTATAAAATATAATATATATTTTTATCCATTCGAATTAAATAGAATCACAGACGATTATGCAATAGCATAGGTTTCGGTCAAAGCCCCGTGAGGTGAGCGATTGTAAGCATCGAAAGTGGAATACCGAAATCCTATCCAAGTCAAAGTATCCAAAGAAACAAACACCTCCAAAGGTAAGCAAAATTTAGTCTAGGTATGAATCAAACATAAGATACAGTACAGGCGTCGTTTATCCCATTGCGGTCCTTTTGTCATCCTCCGTTTCATTTCCGCACTCTTCTTCTCACTTCAACATCCATATCTTTTCTTTGTTTTTACTTTTATTTTTTCATTGGGGCCAATGGAAAATCCGAATATGGCGTTGGTTTCATCTTCATCATCTCCTCCGAAGTTATATCTCTTAGGATACAATAATCCTAACTATAGCCTGAAAAACCCTACCAAATTCTTCACTTTTCGAACTTCCAAGATTCCCCCTCGTCGTTCCAGGATCTCCATCTCCGCCCACGCTACTCCTCCCCAAGTTCTCCCCCGAATTGGTATTTTCTTTTCTCTTTCGTTCTTCATTGTTTGGATTTTACAAGTTTGTAATTTTGATTTGATTTTTTTTTTTTTGTTAATGCAGTTTTCGCAAAAGCCGGAGATGAGAGGTTGGCGAGCATTTCTTCCTCAAGTAGTCAACAAACTTCTTCAGTTGGAGTCAACCCTAATCCAACTGTGCCACCGCCGTCCTCTCAAATGTAATTCAATCACCGTTGTTCATCTTTGGTTTCTAATTTTTTCTTTCCAAAAAAAAAAAAAAAAAGAAAACAATCCCAGGGACATCATAAATAGTACAATTAAAGCTTAAAATTTTAAAATTTTTATAACAAAACATTTGATTTTTCTTTGATGTAGACTTAAAAGTAGTTCTACATTTATATGTGTATATATATATATATATATATTAGAATTAATGTTGAATTAATGTTGCATTTTAGTCATTTATCCATTTTTAATATATTTTTTTCTTAGTAACATTTTTAGGGAGCAGAAAGCAAGTATGACGATCAAACAGGGCCATAGTCTTCATGGATAACGAAATACTATATGATTTTACTTGTACATGAAACAACTATATTTGATTTCATATAAAATTTCAACAACTTTGACAAATTTTAATGAAATTTTAATTATTTACTTTTACTTTATAGGAGTTTTGGGGAAAATAAAATGGAGATAGTAATTAGACGGATTTCCTATTTTTTTTTCCGGTGTTTCTTTTTTGAACATTTTTTTCTTTGCTTAGTTGTTTGTGTGTTTATGTTTTATAGAGGGTCACCGCTTTTTTGGATTGGCGTAGGCGTTGGGCTCTCAGCAGTTTTTACATGGGTGAGTACAAAGATTGATTTCTTTTTGGGTGATATTATTAGTTTTATTGTATTAATTATGGAAATGGTTCCTTTATTTTATACATATCTTGATGAGGTTGAGTTAAATGACAGGCAGCTTCAAGCTTAAAGGTGAGGGTTTCTCTCGTATGAGGTATGGTTGTATTGTTTATGCCTATAATCTGTATGATTGAATCTTTTGTTAATAGTTCTGGAAATAGAATTGGGTACTTCAGTGAAGCAATGAAAATTGGCGATGAATAAAAATCTATTTAGTGGGTAAATATCTATTTAGCGTGCACGCTTTGGATGCTCTCTACTAATTGAAAGTCTTGATTATGTTTTTTGTGGCACTTGAAGACAGAATTGGCATGTGAGTGGGGAAACTTTAGATCAAATCAACCATTGTGTTGGCTGTTATTTCATCAAATTATTATAACTGGAAGTTAATTTCTTTCCATTAATTTTTAAGTTTCTCTCATTTCTCATGTACTGTCGTAAAGGTGCCTTCTTTTATCTGTTAAAAAGTTATTTTTCCCTCCTTTTTGAGGGATATGTTTAACCGTGGTCAGAGTCTTTAAGTTTGGTCTAGAAGACTAAACAGTATGACATAAACTTGTCCAGTGGTCCTAATTTGAACACATTATTTGGTTATGTACTTGATTCGAATTGCTATATGTTCATTGAAATCCATATTTTATAATAGTTAGTGATAGTTCAAAACAAGATAGGAGAATGCAATGTTTTACCTAGAGGGCCCATAGTTAACCTGAAAAGTTTTGTTCTGATACTTGTAAAACTTTCTGTTCATCCATCATAAAGGTAGATGAACCTCTGCCTGGACCCCATGGGGTGGGTGTGTTGGTTTGGTTTAGTGTTGACAATAAAGTCGTTGTTAATGGAAATTATGGATCAAGATGTAAAATTGCCTAGAGCTGTTGTATAATTTGTGCCTCTTAAATTTCTGTCAGATCTAAATTGAATGGTGTTGAGAAGCTGACTTGATGGCGGCAGCTTGCCTTGATGTAACCTTTGAAATGGCATAACTGTAATGCCCTTTTCTATTATGGCACCAAGAAAAACACCTCTCAATTTACAAACGCTAGTAATGGCATGATACCAATTTGTGCTACAGTGACTTTCTTGGTCGTCATAAAAACAATCAAGGCTCTATCATGGTTTATTAGATATGTAACACTCTTCCTTGGGCCTTGGAGTTGTTACTGAGTTGTGCCTTAACGTATCTATATTATGGTCATGGTTCTTGGGTATGCTTAACTTTCTTTACATGTTAAAGATGGTGCAAATGGGTAAAACTTTGACACGCAATGAAGCAGGTCACAGTATAGCTCTGTTATTTCTTATTTCATTGCTTTATGATATATACTTTTCCATTATTCAGAAATATGCAATGCAACAAGCTTTCAAAACCATGATGGGCCAGATGAATACACAAAGTAACCAATTTGGCAATTCTCCTTTTCCTTCGGGATCTGCTTTTCCTTTCCCAGTACCTCCGTCACCAGGACCTATTGCATCTGCTTCGCCATCTTATTCTCAACCTGCAGCTACAGTTGATGTATCTGCAACAAAAGTTGAGGCAGTCCCTGTGACTGATCCAGCTACAGAAGGAAAAAGTGAAACAGAAGCAGCAGAACCGAAGAAATATGGTAAAATAGAACTATTACTGCCTCCGTATGATGTTGTATAAAGTGAAACTCTTCCCTTTTTGAGATGAAAGGGAACTTTATATGTCTTATTCATGTATATGGAACATTACTAAAACTAACAAGCCTTTTTTGTTTTTTCCCCAGAATAATGTGTTTACTTTATTTTTGGAAGTATAAAACTGAAGTCTAGTATCAACTAAATTTTCTACTTGAAATTATGCTTTTAGATTCATTTAACCACTGAATTCATTCCAGTTGCTGATGTTGTTCTTGAGATTGTTTTTCAAGTCTGATTCAAAGTTTTCTTTGCAGCATTTGTGGATGTTTCTCCAGAAGAAAGTGTGCAGAAGAGTGCTTTTGGAGATGTGGCAGAGCTAAGTTCATCAGACAAAGCTCAGTTTTCCAAAGATGTAAGCTTTTGATTGAGGTTTTCTTATGAGACTCTGGTATTATGGATTATTTCCTTTAAGATTCACAGAATCTATTCTGAGAAATTAAATTTTTGATTGATCTCTGAAGCTTTGTGAAAATGGAGCAGCATCCAAGCAAGATGCTGGCGCTTTTGGAGGTTATCAGTCAACCGGTATGTAATGAGTTAGTTGTAACTGATCGAATGATTATTTGAAATGAAAGTGTGGCCATTTCGGTTTTTAGTTGGCCGTAATAACTGTCGGAAGAAAACTATCAAAAACAAGGAGAGTTTTGTGTCAACTACAACACTTTTAACTCTTGCAGTTTTCCCATTTGTTTGAAATTATACTGGGCCCATGGAGGTAATAATTTTAATATAAAAACAAAAAATATGTTTTTGTGAACGTATTAGAGATCAATAAATCTTATGACAATGGGGGATATCATAGATTGAGTTATGGTATTTATTTTAAAATAAAGGAGCATTAATAGGAGAGACTAGGCAGCATAGAAATAAGGGAGTAAGTGCTTTAAATCGCTGGATTTATCATTGTCCATATGCATATAATATTCATAGTAATTAATTCTATTTTGTTCAATATTTAGCTCTTTTGAAAGACATTAGCTGATGCATTTATTGACATATCTAAATGATGGTTAAATAGTGGATCTATTACCTCATTGATACAGATGCATTTCTGCTGCTCTCTTATGTGGCACTTTCTTGCCTTATTATTAAAAGTTACACGTGGTGCTTCTTTGTTACTAGACACTAGTTTATTACTTGTAATCATGCATACCAACAATTTAATCATGCATGTCCACATTTTGCACATGATGTCTAGTTTCTTTTGTGCTTTTAGTAATACTTAGTAAAACATCCTCTTGCGTTTGCAGGAAGAGCAGGTCCTGCTTTATCTGTGGATGCCTTGGAGAAAATGTTGGAGGATCCAACAGTGCAGAAGATGGTTTATCCGTAATATAGCTTCTTTTCCTGATTCTGGTTTTTTTTTTTTTTGATTGACGTATCTTGGTGTGGCTGAGTTGTGGTTGAAGTTTATGCTTCTGTCTTTATGTCCATCCTTATTCTTTGGAGTAGTTACAAAAGTAACAAAGCATCGGGTCAATATCAAATTATAAAAGTTTCTGGCATTTTTTTCCAACGTATAAAACTTATTAGGCTTGGTATCTCAAATGTTTTGATGAATGAACATGGACTCATATTACAACTTTAAATTATCGTTCTTTAAGTGACGGAGTCCTGATCTTATGTCCCTACACCTTTTATTGAACTTTGATGACTCTGATCATTGTCCTTAATGATCTTTATACTTATTTATTTGTACCAGTCTCTTAAGCCTACTATACTGGAATGTGATTGTTTCTGGTCAAAGTTTTCTTCTTCTTTGTTGTCCTGTCTTTCTTTTTCTTCCCCCAGCAGAAGTCCATAATAGTCAGACCTTAAACCAAAAATCTCCCCCACCAATGCAATCATCGCCATTCCTTGTAATTCTTGTGGACCTAGCCCATGAAGTTAGTGATTTTAAGCTGGCATCAAATCTACCCAATTAGTCATTTCTCCTAATACTTGTGAGCCTTGCCCACAAAGTTAGGGACTGAAAGCTGGCATCAAATCTGCTGTATTAATGCTTTTGGAAAATTGAGAGCCAAGCAAGTTACTTTGAAGGCAAAGCCAGTAGACTTCATTAACTTTTTGAGTACATGGACTCTGACCCGGATAAGATATTGTAATGAATTAAGCCTGCTTAAAAATCCCTCAAAACTCATAAGCTCTAAATTTTATGATGATCCTTTTTCACTTAAAACTTAGATAACCAAGCTTAACTTTCCCTTTTGCTTCCCTTGATTGGTTTTCATCTGGATTTCAATTGTCATTTGGTGAAAATTCAACCCTAAGCTTTATATTAAGTATGGAAGTTAGAAAGTGGACTATTTGAAGGCCAGCTTTAGTGTCAGAGTTATCTGGTTTTTATGGGGTTGTTATAACTATGAAGAAAGGGAAAAGATGGTACTTTCCTGTCTTCAACTCAGTCCTAATAGTGCCCCTAAAAAAGGAATACCACGAAGCAAAATCATTTTATGTGTTAATAAAGCTTTTAGCTTAGACTTCATCTTGGTTTCCTGAGTATTTTTTTTCTTTTTTTGGGTATGAATTAACCTTTTTATTGCAATCTGTGTTATCAATTGCTGTAAGGAAATTTATTCTTTTATTTATCCATACAGATATTTGCCCGAGGAAATGAGGAACCCTGAGACATTTAAATGTAAGTCCATGCTTTTTGTAACAACTCTTCTTTCTTTGTTTTTCTGTTCTTTTTCTTTTTGGATGATGAGGATGGATGGGTGGGAATAGACAAGGTTAGGATTTTGTGGTTTCTATAAAATTTACATGCTAAAAGCATAGATGAGGTTCCATCTCTTGTCTGGTTAAATTTGATATCAGCGTTTTCAGATTTTGCAAAGCCTTTTTTTTTTTTCCTCTTTTTTTTACATTTTTATGCTAAGGGAATTGGTGCCTGTATAATTATTATATTAAGAATCTCAGTTCTAATTAATTTCCCCAGTTTTCTGAACCCTGGAAAACTTGTTTTGTTTCCCATACAACTTACTAGAGTTATTTGTTTTTTAATAGTGGTTTCTTCATTTGATGCATAAGCAGTGCTTCATTTTTATGGAAATTTTTTAGTATGTGCCAATTTTTGTTCTGTTGCACTTATTTCTTGCAGGGATGCTGCAAAATCCCCAATACCGTCAACAACTGCAAGACATGCTGTAAGCTTTGTTCTGACTTCTGCATTTGATTATTTTTTAAGAGGCTTGTCTTTCTCTTGATTTAGAGTTGTTACAAGCATTGCCTCCAAAAAATTTACATTTTTGCTTCTCATTCTTGTACTTGTACAGTTATCCCATTCTACTTAAAGTTTATCGATACATTAACCCTGGTCTTGATTTTCTTCATAGAAATTTTTTATAGGTGAAATTGGAAAGGTTTTATTTATTTTTTACTCTAAATTTAAAATGTTATTGAATTCTTATTAATTTTTCCCCTAAATGTCTATGATGTGCTTGAAAAGTAAAAAAACAAGAATGGGAATGATCTAACATGGACATGATATTCTCTAGCACGAAATTAGCATGATACTGTAGTGAAAATGGGCTTTTTGAATACTTATAGTATGCATGGATGTGTTTCTCAAGCCTTTTTTCTTTTTTTTTTTTCCCCCTGTTGTCAGTCACATCTCATTTTTTAGGCATTTATTGGATGCCAGTTCTTAGTTTTGTGCTTGTCTAATTTTTCTAGATTTTCATTAACTTTCAATTGATCAGGAAACCATGGGGTTCATTGCTGCTCTAGAATTTATGCATTAAGAGAATCATCATATACTCTGTTACTCCGATGATAGAACATAATTTGTGTCTATGATTGAACTCGGGTGGGTGTCAGATATGGGTATGCGTTCAACATGGGTATATTCATTTTTTTTTAAAAAAGTTTTCTATGTATTTGGATGATCCTTAGAGGATCATATCTCCGTATTCATATTCGAATATGCATCTAACACGAGTGTCGGACAGGGGTATTTAAGAAAAATAAAGAGTTGGAGCAACATAGATTCGTATACATTATTCCCTACCATTCTGCTTGAGTTTTTGGTGTTTGATATTGAAGGATAAGTGTTGTGATTAGTAGATGGAACTTATTAACTTGATGTGAATTGTTGCTGATCCCTATCCTCTATTCCGTTTCCCCTATTATATGCGTTAAGGTCGCTATTAATTTTCTTGTTATTTAGAATTGGATCAGATTATGGCGAATCCACGTGCTTATCTGTATGTCTTGATAATTCTTTTCAGAAATAATATGGGTGGGAGTGCAGAATGGGACAATAGGATGATGGATTCCTTGAAAAACTTTGATCTCAATAGTCCTGAGGTAAAGCAGCAATTTGGTAAGTCCGAAGCTTTTGTTGAAGTGTTCAAATGCTTGGTATAAATTCTTGATTGCTTGGTGTATGTTGAACCTTTATTTGTTCTTTATATGTGATATAAGTTATTAGATGTCAAGTTCTCTCCTGCTGGAACATGGTCTGGTACCTGAAGAAGGTTTTTAATCTCTTCCTTTCCCCGTTTGCAGATCAAATTGGGCTTACCCCTGAAGAAGTAATATCCAAAATAATGGCGAATCCTGACGTTGCTATGGCATTCCAAAACCCTAGAGTTCAAGCAGCTATCATGGATGTATGTTCTATATGGTTTACTGATGAATAGTTAATTGTCTCTCTTCTTGTCATGCATGCATGCTAAATCTTTAATTTAATGGTATTTACTATTTGCTGCTTTTGCAGTGTTCACAGAACCCACTGAGTATTGCAAAATATCAAAATGACAAGGAGGTAATCTAGACCTTCTTTCTGTTCACATTGTATGTTTAATATTTGAAGTTTTTTTGATTGCTAATTGATCATCACTCGGAGCAGCCTTTATCTGCCCTTTTAAGCAAAATTTTCGTCTTTCTTTAATAATTGTATGTTTTCCATGTATACAAGACGTTCTAATTAGTTTGAACTGATTGAAAGTGGCTATTTTAAGTTTTTTTTTTGCTCCGAGTTTACTTTTCCGAGAATACATGTGTAGACCTACATGTCAAATCGCATGAAAGTGTAGATATGGTCTTGATTTTACTGTTTCAACGAGCTTCTGCAAGATACTTGTTAAGATTATATCTATGGCACATCAGATTATTGTTTAACCTGCGCTGCCATTTACTGGCTCTTGATCTCAGCAGATATCGTATTTAAAGTTGATTTCTCGGTACATATTAATGTTGACGTAGTTTCCTTTTATATGATCATTTTTTGCATTCCAGGTTATGGATGTATTCAACAAAATATCAGAACTCTTCCCTGGAGTGACGGGGTCGCCTTGACTTTGGTAGTTCATTGAAGTTGCTGCTTTTGGAGCGTAATGTAGTCATTTCATTTCAGATGGTTAAGGTGATCGGATCTGGAGTATATGAATCCAAGACTGAACGTAGGTTCTACGTCACTTGCTCCAAGTTTCAGAGTTTTGTTTTTAGTTTCTGAATTCCGAATATTAAGCGTTTACTGTAGTCTAGTGGTTTCATTAGCTGTTGTAGTAGAATGCTTTCAGAACTGGGTTTATACAGAATAAATATAAATGGTTGCTCTTTATAAGAGAAAAAGTGAAAAGAGTTGGTGTACCCTTCTTCATTCTCTCTTGGATTGTCTGTCGGCATGGCTGGTACGCTGAGATAGAGGCAATGCTATTATTATTATTACAAAAAAAAAAATCGAAACTTGAGATAGAGACACATTCATATAGAGATGCTAAGGCTAAGATTTAAATTTTAAATTTGTTAATATTATTTTTTAAATGTGATTTCAACATTGAATGAAAATGAGTGCATGAACCAATGCTGAACTTTAAATGTGATTGAATGAATCACTTTGATTCGGTATCAGGTTTAATGTCAGTAGTATTTGCTCTATGTATCAGCTTGAATGAATAACTTAGTGGAAAATGACTTGAAGGGGTATTTAACCCTTTTTCACACCAACCTTGGAAGACCAAGCACAAAAAAAGCTTTGTAATTTGTTTCAATCTTGCATTGCATAGCCACTCAAATTCTAACAAAATAAGTTACAAAGCTCAAGTTATAAGTTCTCAACTATCATCAATGGAAAATCATTAACAATGAAGAATTAAATTATAGATAAAATTCGGGATACCTTTAATCTAATTACCAAGAACGATCAAAACTATACAACTCAAATCATAGTTTTGCTAAAATATCATTAAGAGCCAAAACAATATAATCGTAGCACTGCCAAACCTGCGAGGCATCTTCATCCCTGGCTGCATAATCCAACTGCAATGTTTCAAAAACCAAATAAATTCTCAGTAAAAATCAAAATCTACAAAGCAAAATATAAGAGAAAAAAAAAAGATTTAGAATTGGGAAGCATTATATTACTTTGGTAACATTGTTGAAAAGATAAGAATAAAGCTTCCTAAGTTGAGGCCTTTCACTTCCAGGTTTCCCTTGGATGATAGTATAAATATCCTGCTTCAACAATGAAGAACTCTTCCTTAACTCCTTCTGAGCTTCACGCCATGACTTTGATTCTATCAAATCTTTCACTTGCAGTAAAGCTTTTGCATGATTTTGAACCTCGTTTTCCGCTTCTTCAAGCGTCTGCTCTGGTGCTACCATTCTTAGGTCTAGTGCATACGCAGTATTCTCTTCCTTTATCAATACTAGAGAAGAAGCCATTGTTGCTATGACTCCTAATATCCTTCGATTCATATTTGAGTGAACAAGCTTTTTTTTGTACATTTCCTCGCAGTACTGTTGCATCCTGCTGCTGGGTTTTCCATGGCAGGGGATCGAGGTTTGTGAAGAGTATGGTGGGGCATACTTTGAAACCAGAATTGGTCTTAATGCCATCATTCCTTCAAACTGTACCAGGAATATATATATATATATATGAAATTTAGATTGAAGTAAATAGTAATTCGGCCAGATTTGGAGAAGAATATTTGTAGTAGATACAAGACCTAAGAGATTTTAACATAAAATCTCGGCATGTCCAGGCAATTGTGGTGGAGAAAGAAAAAGAAAAAAGCAGGGGATGTAAAAACTAAACTATTGATGTGAAATTGTGTAAGGCAAAAGTGGGAAAGGATGAAATGGGAAGAAGGAATGGCCAAACAGTAGGAAGTGGGAAGCAGGTGGCCTTTGATTTGAGTTGAGGTGGATGATATCCAGAGCTCTGAATGTCACCTCTTATCCTTTCATACTTTTTGTTTTCTTCTATTGGTTAAGGAAGAAGCAAAATGCAACTTGAATTGCTTTAGATTGGGTCAATCCCAACGAACTATACCTTATTTACCATTTGATATCTAGAGAAATTTAAGATTAGATACTTCAATTTTTATTCTGTCATTCAAGTTACCTCAACTGTTAGGGAAATGGTCGCATGGCTTGCTTGACCAATATAAAACCGCCCGATGTCACGATCATTACCACTTCAGATTTTTCAAGTTAGTATTTTTTTTATATTTAAAATAAAAATAAAAATATAAAAAATAAAAATTTAAAGTTTAAAGTTTAAAGTTTAAATTTTTATTTAAAAAAAGAAAAATTAAAGTATGAAAAAAAAAAAAGCAGATGATAAGAAGAACAAAAGCTAACAACCATGGAATCTATCAATAGAGTGCTAAACTCTTAATTCTAATAATCATTTATTTAAAACTTGACATCTTCGATGTATATAAAAATAATAAAAATATATTAAATTTAATTAAGTTTTAATTTTTGTAAATATATTATTTTTAGTTATAACAAATTTTAATATGATCCTCATAATCATTTTTATTCTTATCTCATAGCTATAGTTGTGTTTGTATTCAAATAATATATCTCACTTTTAATTTTAATCTCATTATTACATTATCTTATTTTACTATTACGATAACTAATCTCATTGTTACTATAATTTTTAATCTCACCAGAACCAATCTCTCATTTCATCCAAATAGGGCTTAAAAAAAAGAGAGAAAAAAGAAGGGAGAGAAGGACCGGTCGACATCAAACTTATCAATCCGCTCCCTTCCGCTTCCCTTCTCTCCTTTTTTTTTAATTTAACCTTTTACCTTTTTTTAGATTTTTTAAAAAATTTAAAAAATCTTAAAATTTTTAATTCAAGAAAATAATTTTTTATTTTTTTAAAAATAAATTATTTCAATTTTTTGATTCAAAAAAGTTATAAAATTTTAATAAAAATTAAAAAAAATCCAAAATGCTTACAAGTAAAAGTTATAAAATTTTGAATTTTTATTAAACAAGTAAAAACATGCCATCACACAATTATGCATTGGACTAAGTTGGGTATAGTTCAAAGTCAATTAACATATTAACCTTTAGGAGAATGAAATCAATAACTTTGTCAACAATAATTCATTCGATTGTTCACTTCATTTTCACGCTATTTAATATTTATCTTGACATAAATTTAAACTTTTTTTTAAAATATTTTAAATGGCTTTAGTAATTTGACATAACAAAACTTCAAATTTTTATTAAACAAGTAAAAACATGTCCTCACACAACTAGGCATTAGACTAAGTTGGGTATAGAGTAGAGACAATTTCTATATTAACCTTTAGCAATATGAAATTAATTCCAACATTGTCATAACTGATTATTTGATTGTTCACTTCATTTTTATGCTATGTAATATTTATCTTTACATAAACTTAAACTTTTTAAAATATTTGAAGTGCCTTTAGTGATTTTTTATGTAATTTAAATGTGTTTATACTCATATAATTTCAGCATCCTACAAAACAAAAATGAAATTATTATTTAACCTCATCTATATATATATATATATATTTAATTTTAATCTTTAATTGATTTTACTTATAGAAGTCTTATCTTAAATCGTTTTGAATTTGATGATTTTGAATTATTTTAGATTCAATTTGCTTCAAACTTGGACCATTTTAAAATAGAATCTTCCATCTTTAATTTTTTTATTAAATCAAATTTAGATGGACTAGGATACATTTTGGCACCTCCGTAAGTCTCAATTAACTCTTTTACACACACACATATATATATATATATATATATATGTAAAAAGAAAGGAAGCCAATAAAGTTTAATAAGAAGGAAAAGAAAAGATAAAGCCCTTTTTCTTGGGCTTTTTTATAAAAATAATATAATTTTTTTTATTTACCTAAATAGACTGAAATAAGATTATTTACTGAAATAGGCTAATTTTTTAATTGAATTGAGAAATCGTCATTTGAAATGGCGATTTCTCAA
>JBBYHO010020189.1:0-12439 GCA_038382025.1 Adansonia gregorii
TTGGATTTGTTTTTGGTTAAATTTGTATAAAGCTCATTATTAAATTGGTTTAACCTTTAATTTTATAAATTGGATTTGGGATTGGGAATTCAAAAGGAGGTTGTGTATTCTTGGAAGTGAAACTGCTGGTATTCAGGTGATTTCTGTGTAAATTGAAAAATGGTTTTCATTTATTGATTCCTTTTATTGGTGGTTTTGGTTTGTTAATTTTTTTTTGTTTGCAAAGAATATTATTAGCTTATTCTAGAGTTTAAATCAAGGTAGTTAGTACCGTACCGATAAACGTACCATTTTTACCCTGGTACAGGTATATACCGGTATCGGTGTATTTTAGTGTACCATCTTGGATTTATCAGAGTTTGAATATTTTTAATTTATATATATGAAACATACTTTCAAATATGAAATAAATTTTATATATTAAATATTCATCAATTATATATAATATTCTAAAAAAATTTCATCACATAAAAGAAAATTAATATCAGTAAATAGTAAGGCTAAAATTTTTCAGTGATCATTAAATTTATAAATAATTGTGTCTAATATTCATTAAATTTATGAGTAATTATGTATAATATTCGTCATATTTAAGATCAATGTTGGTTTAACTTTTTTATAAGCTTATATTATGTACTGGTCAATACAATTATTTTCAGCCACATCGCAATATGCCCTGGGGTGGATCCTCACAGATCTATCGGTGTATACGACTTAAAATATTTTTCTGACTAAGAAATATCTTCTTGACCGAGACTTTTCTTTTGCAACGTGATGAGAATCAGAAAGTATAGATTTTTGACTCGTGATACAGCAAGGGAGACCATAAGACGAATTGCTCAAGTTATTGGTCTCGAATAACCATCACAAAGTGGCCAACGCTTGGAGTCGCCACTGATCATTTTAGGCTAGGCATGATCGGATGCCTATTGAAACCTATGTCTTCAGTTACAAAACTCGAAACATCGATCCCATGGTCTATGTAGTACAAAGATTTGCCATTTGAGCTTGGGAGTTGGTTATGCATGATGATGCACGAACCTCTTTGTGACGCCTAAAATTGGTCCCTTGCTAGTTAGGTCTTACCTTAGTTTCGATTCTTTCGATCTTAACACATAACTATTTTGATATAAACTTTTTTAATGCATGACTTTTATAGAAATATAAATCCAACTTTTGATGAAAAGATTTAATCTTATACACAACCCGGATAAATGGGGAATATAGAAATTTTTAATAAAAATGACCTATGGATTTTACTTTGAAAATGGAATATTCCATTTTGGGCACTTAAAAAACTTAAGTTAACAAAACTTTGTGATTTAGAAAATGAGTGAGCATTTTAATGCTTTTTAATAAAAGAAATTATTGTGAATGAGGATGGTAAATATGTAAAAAATAAATTGTGCCTTGATATGAGCCTACAGGAGGTTAAAGCATGTTCTCGAGGCTGATCAGGGTGATATGGTGACATTCAAATGTCTTGAGATGATGCTCGGGAAAACAACTTAATTTGACCATAACTGAAAATAGGGGGACAACATTGTGCTATCCCACAATTTGAATTTATTATAAATTGGTTGAAGGTTTTAGAGGGTGAATAAGATACCGTTAGAAAGATAACTCGATGAGGATCAATCAAAAAATATTTTCACTACCCTAAAAAATAATTTTCTGGGGGGAATAAATTTTCAAGTTTGGATTAATTACACTGCTGCCAGAGCATACGAGGGACAGGATGTGTCAAAATTTGAAAAACACCCTGGACTCGTTTGGTATTAAAAAATTGCAAATGATACCTTTCTAAAAAGAAACTTTCATGAATTTTTTAGGAAAAATGTTTGAAGGATTTGGAAAAATCATTTAGTGGGTCTGAACAGCCCAATCAAAAAACATTTTGTTGATCTAGGTGTTTTAGACAGTTTAGGTTTAAAAAATCATAACTCTCTTATCCGAAATGATCCGGGGATTAACAAGACATTGTTTTAAAGATAATTTGACACATTTTGAGAAAAAAATCAAAAAATTCATGAAAAATTGTTTAGGATTCGAATTTAATTTTTCAATTTGCAACAGTTATACTGCCAGTAGGGGACAAAGCAAAGCAACGGATATTTTTTATTTTTCTTTGTGTTTTCGGGTCCAAACTGGGGTTGTTGACATTCGAGCATTCATGACTGAAGGGAAAGAGTGGCATGAGTGTCATGAACTTATTTGCATAGCCCCAAAGTAGTTTGGGATAATGAAACAACTCACTGATCATACCACTCAAGGTTTCGACTTAAAACTAAGGCATAAACATTTAGGAAACAAGTGTAGGGCCATTTTCATTGAAAAATTAGAAGTTTTGAGCTCATTTAATTAGGATTCTAGACTTCGAAAACTTAATTCTCACTAAGATTTTTTTTGCTAACTTTAAGGAAAATACTAAGTTCATGTTAATGCTTATTGGTTGAGGTTAACATGCTTGGCTTAGGGAGGTCTTGAAAATTGATTTTTGACAGCCATCAAACATGTAATTAGATAAGGAAAAGACAATGAACATAAAGGGGATGGCACATAACATGCATGGGGATGCTAACTTTACCATTGGTCTTGACAAAAAAAGTGTTATGCATACATCTCATGAAGTGAAGCATGCCGAAAATGACAATGATTCATGAAAAAATGCAAGTTAACATATAAACATGCTTGAAACATGCTAAGCTAAAGATTTGTGCATGGATTGAACGTAACTTGATGCATGGATATGGCATAACATGCATGAACAAGAGCTGTCAAAAATAATAAGGATGAAATTAGACACTTTGCACTTGAAAATGGACAATAAGACTTCCAAATCCTAAGCTACCATAACCAAAAGCCACAATAACACATGAGAATCCTAAAAGAGTGATGGAAACATGAAAGGCTCACTAAATGATAAAGATGCTAAAAAAATAGAAAATAAAAATGATTAAGTAGGAAGTTATACCAACAGAGCCTTAATTTTTGGTCAAGTGGTTAGAGCAGTAAAGATAGCCTAAATTCCCCTTTTTTTCCTTGTTGTTAATTAGTAAAAAATGAGAGAAAAAGAAAGGTTTCGATTCTAACATAGGTGAGAATGATTTTTCAGAGTGTATAGTGGCTAGGAGTGAATGTTTGGGGTTATTTTTGGATGCTGAGTGAAGGGCTACAGGATTCTATTTTTTTATGAGTGAATGAGTTGGGAGAGCTGAAATAAGTTGGAAAAAGCTTTTTTTTAGTTGAAATATTAATAGCCTATTTATACCAGCACTTTGGAACTAAATTAGAGGTGTTTTTAGTCATTTCTCAAGGGGACAAAGTTGTGATAGCTGATGGCTATAGGGTAATTGTAAGAAGTAATTTGCTACCAATGTGAAGGACATATGGTGGCTTGTTTGATTGTTGCAATCAAATACCAACAAGTAGGGTGACTGATGGTGATCTTTTTTAACAAATAAGGGAAGAGTAGCGTGATCATATGACATTGACCCTTTATGATCTAGTTTAGACTTCAAAAAAATGCTTTGATTAATTCACAAGTCCAAATTTGTAATTTGATATGGGTTTTGATCTTTTCTAATGCAAAAAAGAGATAAAATCGAGCTTTGGATCAATAGTGGACAAGTTAAAAATGCCTCGATCATGGAAAATGGCCTGCATGTATCGATATATTAAAGAATGCATCGATACATTTGGTCTAAAAAACCCAGAATGTATCAATACAATGACCATTGTATCGATATATGTTGATGTATATCGATACATCTACTTTACAGGATGCAAGTTTTGGTTCTGGCATAGCCTAGTATCAATACATAAGTTCATCTATCGATACACAAACTCATGTATCGATATATTTACACATTGTATCGATACCAATGGGAACAATTCAGATTTTTGGGTCGTTAGAGCTTTGAATCGATACATGAGAGCCATGTATTAATACATTTAGGTAAAATTATAAATTTTCCCCTATCTTTTATCCCCGAACACCTAAAACTTCATCATTTGATGCCACATCTTGTATCTCTTTAATATAATCCATTGGCATTCTTGGCCTCTTCAAAAATACTTCTTTGCGGGGCGATTGTCCCCTAGCTTGCTAAAAATTAGCCCAGACAAAATAAGGTGTCTACAAGCTGATACCATCAAAATAGGCTAGTACCTATTGGTACAAACCAAAACAAAACCAACTATTGCTGGTATCGTTATATGTCAAAACCAGTATGTATCAGCCAATACAGTTGTTACCAGTATGGTACCGATAACTGGTTTAAATATATAAATCAAAATAAAAGTGTTTACTAAGATTATTCTTGATTTAGTGTTTAAATTTTTAAATCAAAATAATAATTTTTGTTAAGACTATTTTTGGTTATTTTTGCTCAGACGATTATTGGTTATTTTTGCTAAAATTGTTATTGATTTGTTTATTTGTTATGCAGATATGGTTATTGATTTATGGATATTGTTATTGTTTCATTTGTTTGTTTGTTTAGTGCTTTGTTTATGATAGAATAGGCTGTAACTTATGTATAGTTTAGGTTTCATTATGCTAGGGTATTTATCAGTGAGGGTTTTAATGTAAGGTATATCAATAAGATAGTTAAGAACTTTACTTTTGATCTTGATTGGCTGAGTTATGTTAAACTATTACACATTTCCAAGGAAGCTAGTTATCATAATATTTTTAATATATTTTATTTAATATTTGGTAAAAGACTTGGTGAAAGGTTTAGGGTAGCTTGTGATGATAAAAGCACTTATATATGATTGGGTATATGGTAGATAATGTGTGATTGATATTTACACAGAGTATGGCATAGATAAATCTAAATTAGTTGTAACACCAACAATTAAAGAGACTAAGGTAATAGGTGGTGAGGGTTTATAGGTTGAAGCAATGGAAACTAAGGTTATGAAGATAAGGTAGTAAGAGATAAAGGTATGGCAGATGAGGCGATAGGGTTTAAAGGATTAGATGATGAGGCATAAAGGGTATAGGTGAGGCCATAGGGAATGAGGCTACAGGAATTGAGTAGGTAATGAATAGGGAAATAAGAAATAAAAAGATTATGAATGAGGTCATGGAAAGTTAAAGGGTGATAAACTAGCTTGAAATTAATAAGCCAGTAAAACAACAGATAGAAAAGGAAAGATTGAGTGAAACAGATTCTAATGAAGGCAAAGATCCCACTTACTTTGTTGATATTTAGTATCTAAGTGATAATGATGATGAAGAATTGCTTGTTGCTAGATCTAAATGTAAAAATGTGAAAAAAAAAAAAAGAAACATAGTAGGAAAAAGAAAATGAGGAAAAGAATGAATGGTCATCTAAGAGAGGATAATGATGGATCAACATGCTTAGACTAGATAAGCCACAGTCAACCTTATTTACTAAAGAATAGACTAATGGTGAAAATAAAAATTACAGCTAATATTATGAATATGATGAGTGGGGATCCTATTAGTGATAAGAAAGACAAGGTAGATGACTATACTAAGACAAAAAGCAAGTATCCATCATATGATCTAACTATGGCAGGAACCTATATTGAACTAGGGATGTTATTTAAGAACTGAAAGCAATTCAAGCATTCTATGACTTTATGATCCTTTAAAAACCAATAAAGAAATCATCTGGGCTAAAAATAATTTGAAATTTATGAAAAAGAAATGTTAAGCAAAGGATTGTCCTTGGGTTATCTATGGTGTATATGATAATAGGTTGCAATCATTTCAAGTGAAGATTTTCAAAGACATTCATGATCGTTACAAGGTGTTTGAAAACCCAAGGTTGACATAATCTATTTTAGTAGAATTGTATATGGATAAATTTAAAAAGGATTCTTTTATTAAGAATGTTAAGATCCAAGAAGTTGTAAGGAAAGATTATGGCATTCATATAAGTATTAGTATGATAAGAAGGTTAGAAAGAGTTGGTTGATAAAGCTATTAGCAATTATAAGCAGCAATTTGGATATTTAAGGAATTATGCAAAAGGAATTATATAGACTAATCCTGGACGCATATTTAAGATGAAAGTTCATAAATAGATGCCTATATATCCACCTATTTTTGAGAGGCATTCTATATGCTTTAAAGCATTTAAGCTTGGCTTTGAAAATGGCTATAGTCTTTTTTTGGGAGCTAGATGGATGTGGTTGAAAAGTTTGACTAAAGATGAGCTACTATATGTTGTTAGCAAAAATGGAAACATTCAAATGTTTCTATTAGCTTAGGCATTAGTGGAAGTTGAATGCATTGCGTTTTGGAAATGGTTTCTTAAAATAGTGAAGTCAGATATCAAAATTGAAAGTAAAATTAGGTGGACATTGATGTTAAACCAACAAAAGGTAAATTAACAAACATTAATAGTAAGATGTAATATGCCTTTTTATTATGTTCTTGCCCTTAAAAATAGTTTCTTGAATTATTATGCTTTTTTTCCTATGCAAAGCCTTGACAATGCAATAGAGACCATATTTCCTAATGCTAAGCACAAATATTGTTCTTGTTATGTTTATATTAGTTGGTGCAAAAAAGGACAAAGAAGTGAAGAGATGAAACAATGATTTTGGAGGATTCCTAAATCTTCCATACTTAAGGAATTTGAAAAAAAAATTGAAAAAGTTGTGACAGAAGAATGAAACGGTAGCTATAGACATTGTTAAAGCCCTTTTAAGTAAATGGTGTAGGGTATTCTTTAATGTTAATTCCAGGTGTAAACTGATTGATAATAACATGTGTAAAGTATTCAATGGTACTTTTTTGGAATGAAAAGGAAACCTATGATTTCCTTATTGGAAAACATTAGGAAAAGTATAAGGTTAAGAATTCTAAAGAAGATAAAAGAACATTCCTAGTGAAAGCTACTCTTAGATAGGATGTTTGGAAAATTATTGAGAAAAATGCATCCATTGCCTCACATTGTACAGTTAGGTTTAATGGAGATAAAAGGTACGAAATAGATTTAGGAGAAGACAAGTTATTTATCAATTTGACTAACAAAACTTATAGTTGCAGAATGTTTAACTTGTTTGGCATCCCATGTGCTCAAGCAATTTGCCCAATTAGAGATTTAAGGGGAAATATTGGGGACATTGTCTTTAGTTGGTACCATAAAGATGTATATCTAGTAACTTATGTTAAGGCATTATAGCCCATGCCTGATATGAAGGATTGGCTTATATTAGTAGGTAAAAACCCATTTTGCCGTCATAGTTTAGGAAAATGCTAGAAAAACCCTAAACAAATAGAACAAAAGACATGATAAGCCTAAAAAATAAAAAAATAAAAACCAAAAATATCAAATAAAGAAGGGCATGATTATGACTTACCAGTTATGTCATAAAAAAGATCACAACAAAAGAGGTTATTCATTTAAGGGCATTGAGGTAGGTTTTAGTTGTTGTCTTATTCATTTGACTTTATTATATATCTTGAGGGCTTTCATAACCTTAAACATTAACTATTATCTTATGTCTATGTTAGCAATAATTTCAAACACAGATAGTTGGAATCTCAAGTCAAAATCCAACTGAGGTTTTAATTATACACCTAAAAAAAAACCAAAAAAGGGGGGGAATATCTTAGCTGATGCATCTGTTGCTGGTGGATTTGCATATACATCTATGTGTGTTTTAAGTTTAGCTTTTCATCTGCTTAAACACCGGGATCTTCCTCAACCTCAACCTCAGCTTTAGTCTTTGCTTCTACCTCTATATAACTAAATGCCTTTGCTAGTCCAACTAGGAGTTGACACCATGCATGACTATCTTACCCATCCTAAAGCAAGTCAAACATTATTGTTTTTCTCCTACTAAACCTCTGAAAATATAACAAATTTGCAGCAACATATTCCTACCATTGACACCATAACAAAGTCACACAAAGAAATGTTAGTTTAAACCCTGCAAGCCAAACATTATTGCTTGTAAGGCATTGGCATTTCATGTAATCAAACATTATATTTATTTAATGTTATAAAGGTATTCGTTTATCCAAAAAGAGCAATTGTATAATAGTTATAAACAACTTATATAGATAAAGGTCATGAAATACATTGGCCTTGCGAGGGAATTACAAAGAGTTACAATTATGAGATCCCTATGCATCAAAGCTATGTTTGTAAAAATTTCATAGTCATTATATTGTCAAGACGGGGCATTGACAATGCACAAAGACTAGCATATGTAAGCTTTCATGCGTTTGATGCATGCAACTAATCTTATACGTTAAAGTATAAAGATACTTTGGGACATAATATGAGTGCTTATTGTGGTAGTAAGTTCACTGAGCATAACCCACTATGAGAGTTACATTTGGTATTTCATTCAAATGTTTATGAAAATACTCTCACATATCTATAGTGTAAGTGATCCTTAGACTTATGACACCAGATCATCTCAGATGACGAGTGTCATGCTTTGTTTCCATCATGAACTGGTCCATAATAGATGGATTCTTATGGTAGGACAGTTCTAGGTATGGCATGAATCATATGATAGATGAATAAGTGGTCTAGAGAGGATTCATCACCCCGAGTGATATGAAGTGACATATCTGCATGTATCTAGCCCGTGTTAACTCAAAGTCCTTGACCAAGGCAATATTGATTATAGAGTTAACATATAAGGATTGCATACAAATATGGAATAAGCTCAGAGTGGACATTAAATCGTGCTCTTGCTAATTCAAGGATGTATGTTGAAAGGATATTTATTACTCCAAGATGCTGAACACTAAAGGGCTTGTCAAAACCATATTGACACTCCTTACATATTGGGTGGCCATGATGCATTACTGACCTAATGGGTCACACACACAGGGATGACTAGTTGAAATTAAATTAAAACTGGGCTTATATGTTTAATACAAATAATGGTTACTTAGGCTAACTATGAATAAGTTCATAGGGGCTAGGGGCAAAATTATAATTTTTCAAGAACTAAAATTTTAAATCCTAGGCTATGTAAACCTATGTTTGCCATCACTCATTGTAGAAGAGAGGCTTAAAATTTTGGCCAAGAAAACCTTGGAAATCTAAATTGTGTTTTAGCATAGAAACCTTAGAGAGCATTCTGCCATTCTTGTTTCCTTGGAGAAAATTTGTTTCCTTCCCCTTGTTTTGATATTGAATCAAGGTCTTATAACTATAAAGGAAGATTTATTGAAATCTAAGTAGCTAGCATTGCGCCAGCAACAAAGTCTCTTTCGCATTAAAGGTTCTCTGGGTCATCTATATAGATAACGGTTATAGGTTGGATGCCTGGATAGCTTTGGTTTACGACAATCAGGCTTGGTGTTTTTGATAATTAGGTCATGGAATTGTCGAAAAACTTCATAAGATTAAGGTATGTTGGAATATTGAATAGTTTTTTAGGTCTCTTGATTTTAAAGATTAGTCAAGATCTTGCAAGGTGATCCCGTTTAAGAAGTCTTGGATTTTTTTATTTGTTTCCATTGCCATGTTTATGTGATAATTATAAAATTTTGTAATATGATTACTTGTTGCCTCAAGACTTTTCTATTAGCAAGACAATATGTTGCATGCATCATATTGACATAGTGCACCCGATATGGCCCAAAATTGAAACATATTTAACTTTGATTTTAACCTAATTTTTCCAACAAGTACTATGAACTTTTCATGACACTTTCAAGGTGGAAAAACATGGAAAAATTCACTCTAATAGCTGCTAAAAATTTTAGAACCATCAAAACATTGATACAGAGCTATTCGAGCAATAATTCTCAACAAAATGTTGATAGATGACTCTAATATCAATTTAATTAGAAAAAAATATTTTAACCTAATATTGATAATAAACATGGATTAACATGCTGGAATAGTAAAAATTAAAAGAAAACAATTTCTTTAATTTTTAATTTAAGAGATGCATCAAACTAGCATCAAAAGCTTAAAACGTGTTAGGGCTTTAATCTGAATTAATTAAAACACTTTTAATTAATTATTTAAACACTTTTAAAAATGAATAAAGCCAAAATTGCATGCTGTCTAGATTGAAAGAATTAAAAAAATAAAATTTCAAGAATTTTACCAAAATTAAGAATATCTATATCAACACACAAATCAATTAGATTGATTATCACCAAAAATTGCATGCTACACACGTTATCTACAGACCTTAGGCTTTGATACCATTCAAAGGAAATCTCAACTCATGCATATCAGTATAGGGATAAAAATTTAAATAGAATTGAACATATGCAGCGAAATCAAACAAAGAAACACTCAGATTCCTTATAAACTTAGGAAGAGATATGCATGTGATCGGACTGTGATTAAAACCATGGATTTGATAGAATCATACTATTTAGAAAGTCATAACTTTAAGCATGTCGATCCCTACACGAACACACCATGGGATCGTTATTATGATCTCTTCTTGAGGTCAAAAGTAATCCAGATGCTTTACCTATAATGTTAATCCACATAGATGCCTATTGGAGCCTTCATGATGTTGGGTGGTTCTTTGGTGCTAGCCAAAGAGCTTCTCAAGCCTTAACCAAAAGATATCTCACCAAAGGTATAGATCCAAAAAGATTTGGGAATGATTCCTTTGTCGATTGCACGAAAGAGAATGAGAAAAAACTTCATAAAAACATAGCTATTCTTTGAAAATACCAATAAATGGATCCAAAAATCTTAATTCTTGATTTCATTTGATTCTTTTAGGATAGAAAATTGATTTTCTATCTTTTATTGTGATCAAAAGCACTTTCAGATCACCTAGAATACTAATCGACATAAATAAGGCATAAGAAAGCAAGGATTTTGAGATATTGTTAATTTCAAAACCGTTCTAAAAAAACTAATTTCTTGACGCTAGAAAACTAGTTTTCTATTTTCGTTGTGTCAAGAACAATTCAAGAATACTTAGAAAACCCATGAAAATGCAAAGAGAGCTTATGGAAGCATAGATATTGATACAAACCCCTTATGGTAGTCTATAGTCTGCGTCTAGGGTTCTTTTGATGCTTTTTATCATGCAAAAACCCTTAATTTTGTATTAAAATACATCATGGACTATGTTAGGCTTGACGAATGGTTAACCTCACCCATCCTAAGGCCAGCTCCATTTTAGTATTGTCTTGGAGTCCAATTAAACTATTTTAATTAACTTATCCAAGATTGAGCCTTAGTATTGATTTCATAATATTTTAACCCAATAGCACACTAAAGATATCTATTCCATTCACTTAGCCCATTAGCAAGCCCAACTTGGAGTAGTTCATAACTAAACTCTCTTGAATTAAAAATTAGGGCTTTTAGCCTAATCCCTTTAACTTACATGTTAGATAATTTAATTTATAATTAAATTTTCTAAACCAAGTAAAACCATTTTTAATTCATGTAAATAATATTAAATAAGCCCAACTAAATGCTTACTAATGTATAAAAAAAGAGCTTACCATAAAAATTCAAGACCAAGAGGTAACATTTAAAGTTTCTAAAGCTATTGATTATCATAACAGCTTTCAAGAATTTTTGGCAGTCAATTTGGTGAATGATGCTTCCAAAAGCTCAATGTTTTAAAGTTTCCAAGAAAAGGTCCAAACAAGAAAAGCACTAAGCACAACATTGAGCCAATTAACATAGCTAGTGATAATACAAAGAAGAAGCTCAATTCAATGGGACAGTAACTCATGCTAGGTAAAGGAGATGCATTTAGCCACAAAAGGACATCAATTAGTTAAGCTAACAAAAAAGAACAACAGAGATAGTCAAGCCAAAGACCATAAAGTAAGCGTTTCTTGGGAGGCAACAAGTTTTCATGTTCTTACTTTTTTCTATTTTGCATTTGATTAAGATTATTTTTTATTTTTCATTAATAATTTTTTTCTTTTTTATAGGTTTAAAAAAAAGGTTTTGTTGCTATAAAGCCAAGAAAAAAAATAATTTACTTTAAGACTTAGTGCTGCAGCACCATCATGAAAGAAAGCTAGTACCCCTAGCACTGTGGTGCTAAAACTAGTGCTATAGTGCCAAAGGTGCTCTTTTGGAGCAAACATTTTGCAACATCCAAGCATCCTTAACCCCAATTTTACCCAATTATTGAATGCACTGACTAACTTTTTACTTTTATTTTCACCATTAAAAAAATATACTTTTAAAAATTATAGGATCATTTCTAATAAATTTATTTTATTTTATTTAACAGCCTTTCAACAACTTTAGCAAACAACATAAAGTCAATGAGGATAATTATAGATTTTCCTGAGATTCTTTCATTGACAAAGGGATGATAATTTTACATTTTCACCAACTTTAGCAAACAACATAATGTTTGTTTTAAGTTTGAGAGTGTGGTTTTATTTTATCAGTGTCAAATTAGTCTAAGTTGTTTTTTGCATAATTTTTTTCTAAGGTGAGTTTTTTATGCTTAGTACTATCAATGTGATCTA
>JBBYHO010020210.1:0-12438 GCA_038382025.1 Adansonia gregorii
TTTGTTAGGATAAATGATATTGATGCTTTGGCTTCATAAGGAAAACTCTTCTGTCTACCATTTTTGGAATTAATGTTCATCCATCGATTTGGACAAACATGAATTCACATAATAATCTCCTTTCTTTTCATGATTGGGCACAATAAACACATTCTCCTCATTGGGAAAAGTAATATTGATGCTTTGGTTTCATAAGAAAAACTTCTCATTCTACCATTTTTAGAATTAATGTTCGTCCGTTAATTTGCAAACACAGAATTACAAAATAATCTTCTCTCTTTTCATGATTTGGCACCATCAAACACATTGTCTTTGTTAGGATAAATGATATTGATGCTTTGGCTTCATAAGGAAAACTTTTCTTTCTACCATTTTTGGAATTAATATTCGTCCATCGATTTGGACAAACATGAATTCACATAATAATCTCCTTTCTTTTCACGATTGGGCACCATAAACACATTCCCCTTATTGGGATATATAATGTTGATGCTTTGGTTTCATCAGAAAGACTTATCTAAGAAAGAATTATCTTTCTTCCATTTTTAGAATTAGTGTCTGTCTATCGATTTGAACAAGCATAGGTTCACATAATAATCTCCTTTCTTTTAGTGATTTGGCACGATAAAAAAATTCTCTTCATTGGGATAAATGATATTAATGCTTTGTTTCAAAAAAAATTCCCTTTCTACCATTTTTAGAATTAAAGTTCATACGTCGATTGGGATAAACACAAATCCACACAATAATCTCTTTTCTTTTAATGATTTGGCAGCATAAACACATTCTCCTCGTTGGGATAAATGATATTGTTGCTTTGGTTTCATATGAAAACCTTCTTTTTATGTCGTTTTCAAAATTAAAGTTTGTCTTTCGACTAGGATAAATATGAATTTACATAGTAATCTCCTTTCTTTTAATGATTAGGCACCAAAAATTGATTCTCCTCATTGGGATAAATAAATCGATGCTTTGGTTTTATAAGAAAAACTTTTCTTTCTACTATTTTTAGAATTAATGTTCGTCTGTTGATTTGGACAAACACGGATTCAAATAATAATCTCCTTTCGTTTCACGGTTGGGCACCATAAACACATTCTCTTTATTGGGATAAATAATATTGATGCTTTGGTTTCATAAGAAAAACTTATCTTTCTTCCATTTTTAGAATTAATATTCATTTGTCGATTTGGACAAGCATGGATTCACATCATCATCTTTTTTCTTTTAATGAATCCGTAACATAAATGCATTCTCCTCGTTAGGATAAATAAATTGATGCCTTTGTTTCATAAGAACAACTTCTCTTCATACCGCTTTTATAATTAATGTTCGTCTGTCGATTTGGACAAACACGGATTCACATAAAAATCTTTTTTCTTTTCACGATTAGGCACTATAAACACATTCTCCTCATTGGAAAAAATGCTATTAATGCTTACATTCCCTAAGAAAAACTTATGTTTTTTCCATTTTTTGGAATTAATGTTCGTCCATCGATTTGGATGAACACGGATTCATATAATAATCTTATTTCTTTTAATGATTGGGCACCATAAATTCATTCTCCTCATTGGGATAAATGAATTAATGCTTTGGTTTCATAAGAAAAAATTCCTTTTCTACCATTTTTAGAATTAATGTCCATCCGTTGATTTGGATAAACACGGATTCACATAATAATCTCCTTCCTTTTCATGATAGGGCACCATAAATACATTCTCCTCATTGGAAAAATAATATTGATGCTTTGGTTTTATGAAAAACTTCTCTTTTTACCATTTTTAGAATTAAAGCTCATCTTTCGATTGGGATAAACACAAATTCACACAATAATCTCCTTTCTTTTAATGATTTGGCACCGTAAACACATTCTTCTCATTGGTATAAATGATATGGATGCTTTGGTTTCATTTGGAAAACTTTTCTTTCTACCATTTTTGGAATTAAAGTTCATCTTTCGATTGGGATAAACATGAATTCACATAATAATCTCCTTTCTTTTATTGATTGGGCACCGAAAATTCATTCTCTTCATTGGGATAAATGAATTAATGACTTGGTTTCATAAGAAAAACTTCTCTTTCTACCATTTTTAGAATTAATATTCATCCGTCGATTTGGACAAACATGGTTTCACATAATAATCTCTTTTACTCTCATGATTAGGCACCATAAACAAATTCTCTTCATTGGGATAAATGATATTGATGCTTTGGTTTCATATAAAAAACTTATCTTTCTACCATTTTTAGAATTAAAGTTCATCTTTCGATTGGGATAAATGCAAATTCACACAATAATCTCCTTTCTTTCAGTGATTTTGCACCATAAACACATTTTCCTTATTGGGATAAATGATATTGATGCTTTGGTTTCATTTGGAAAACTTTTCTTTCTACCGTTTTTGGAATTAAAGTTCATCTTTCGATTAGGATAAACATGAATTCACATAATAATCTTTTTTCTTTTAATGATTGAGCACCAGAAATTCATTCTCTTTTTTGGGATAAATGAATTGATGCTTTAGTTTTATAAGAAAAAGCTTTTTTTCTACCATTTTTAGAATTAATGTTTGTCCGTCGATTAGGACAAACACGGATTCATATAAAAAAGTCTTTTCTTTTCATGATTGGGCACCACAAACACATTCTCCTTATTGTAAAAAATGCTATTGATGCTTTCGTTTCATAAGAAAAACTTATCTTTCTTCCATTTTTATAATTATGCTCGTCCATCAATTTAGACCAACGCGGATTCAGAAAATAATCTCCTTTCTTTTCATGATTGGGCACTATAAAGAAATTCTCCTCTTTAGGAAAATCATTTTGATTCATTGGTTTCTTAAAAAAACTTATCTTTCTTTCATTTTTAGAATTAATGTTTGCCTGTCGATTTATACAAACACGGATTCACAGAATAGTCTCCCTTTTTTTCACGATTAGGTGTCATAAACTCATTCTCCTTATTGAGAAAAATGATATTGATGCTTTGATTTCATAAGAAAAGCTTATCTCTTTGCCACTTTTAGAATTAATGTTCGTCCTTCAATAGGATAAACATGAATTTAAATAATAATCTCCTTTCTTTCAGTGATTAGGCTCCACAAATTCATTCTCTTAATTGGGATAAGTGATATTGATGCTTTGGTTTCATAAGAAAAACTTCATTTTCTACTATTCTCATAATTAATGTTCGTCTGTCGATTTAGGCAACTATTGATTCACATAATAATCTCTTTTCTTTTTGTGGTTGGGCACATAAACACATTTTTCTCATTGGGATAAATGATGTTGATGCTTTGATTTCATAAGAAAAATTTCTCTTTCTACCATTTTTAGAATTAATATTCATCCATCGATTTGGATAAACATAGATTCACATAACAATCTCATTTCTTTTCACGATTGAGCACCATAAACACACCTTATTAGGAAAAAAGATATTCACGCTTTAGCTTCATAAGAAAAACTTCTCATTCTACCAGTTTTAGAATAACAGTTCATCTTTCAATTGGGATAAACACAAATTCACATAATAATCTCCTATCTTTTAATGATTTGGCACCACAAACACATTCTCCTCATTAGGATAAATGATATTGATGCTTTGGTTTCATTTGAAAAACTTTTCTTTCTACCATTGTTAGAATTAAAGTTCACTTTTTTATTGAGATAAACACGAATTCACATAATAATCTCTTTTCTTTTAAGGATTGTGCACATTCTCCTCATTGGGATAAATTAATTTATGCTTTGGTTTCGTAAAAACAACTTCCCTTTCTACCTTTTTTAGAATTAATGTTCATCCATCGATTTGGACAAACACAAATTTACATAATAATCTCTTTTTTTTTACACGATTGGGCACCATAAATACATTGTCCTCATTGGGAAAAATAATATTGATGCCTTGGTTTCATAAGAAAAAACTTATCTTTCTTCCATTTTTAGAGTTAATGTTTGTCCATCGATTTGGAGAAACACGGATTCACATAACAATCTCCTTTCTTTTAATGATTGGGCTTCACAAATCTGTTCCCCTTATTGGGATAAATGAATTGTGCTTTGGTTTCATAAGAAAAACTTTTCTTTCTACCATTTTTAGAATTAATTTTTATCCGTCGATTTGGAGAAACACGGATTCACATAAAAATCTTCATTTTTTTCTTGATTTTGCACCATAAACACATTCTCCTCATTGGGATAAATGAATTGAAGCTTTGGTTTCATAAGAAAAACTTCTCTTCTTACCATTTTTAGAATTAATGTTTGTCCATCGATTTTGAAAAACACAGATTCACATAATAATTTTTTTCTTTTTAGAATTGGGCACCATAAACATATTCTCCCCTTTGGTCCAAATAAGATTGATGCTTTGGTTTCATAAGAAAAATTTATCTTTCTTTCATTTTTAGAATTAATGTTCGTCTGTCGATTTTGACAAATACAGATTCACATAATAATCTCCTTTTTTTTCATAATTGAGCACCATAAACATATTTTTCTCATTAGGAAAAATGCTATTGATGCGTTCCACAAGAAAAGCTTATCTTTTTTCCATTTTTGGAATTAATGTTCGTCTGTCAATTTGGAGAAACACGGATTCACATAATAATCTTCTTTTTTCCATGATTGGGTACCATAAACACATTTTCCTCATTGGGAAAAATGATATTGACACTTTGGTTTCATAAGAAAAACTTATCTTTTTTCCCTTTTTAGAATTTATGTTTATCCGTTAGACGCACATAGATTCACATAATAATCACCTTTCTTTTAAAGATTGGGCACCACAAATTCATTCTCCTCATTGGGATAAATGAATTGATGCTTTGGTTTTATAAGAAAAACTTCTCTTTCTACCATTTTTAGAATTAATGTCTGTATGTCGATTTGGACAAACACAGATTCACATAATAATCTCCTTTCTTTTCATGATTTGGCACCATAAACACTTTCTCCTTGTTGGGATAAATGATATTGATGCTTTTGGTTTCATGTGAAAAACTATTCCTTCTACTATTTTTAGAATTAATGTTCATCTTTCGATTAAGATAAAGATGAATTCACATAAAAATCTCTTTTCTTTTAATGATTTGGAACCACAAATTCTTTCTTCTCATTGGGATAAATGAATTAATGCTTTGGTTTCGTAAGAAAAACTTCAATTCCCACTAATTTTTAGAATCAAAGTTTGTCTATCAATTATGATAAACTTGGATTAATGTAATAATCGCCTTTCTTTTATTGATTGGGTACCATAAACATAATCTTGTCATTGGGATAAATGATATTGATGCTTTCGTATTGTAAGAAAAACTTTCTTTCGACCATTTTTAGAATAAATTTTCATCCATTGATTTAGACAAACATGGATTCACATAATAATCTTTTTTCTTTTCATGATTGGGCATTATAAACACATTGTCCTTATTTGGATAAATGATATTGATGCTTTGGTTTCATAAGAAAACTTCTTTTTCTACCATTTTTAGAATTGAAGTTCGTTTTTCAGTTGTGATAAACACAAATTCACAGAACAATCTCTTTTCTTTTAATTATTAGGCACCACAAATCCATTCTCCTCATTGGGATAAATGAATTGATGCTTTGGTTTAGTAAGAAAAATTTCACTTCCTACCATTTTTTAAAACCAAAGTTCATTTGTCAATTATGATAAACATGGATACACGTAATAATCTTTTTTTTCAATGATTTGGGCACCATAAATTCAATCTCCACATTGGGATAAATGGTACTAATGCTCTTGTTTCATATGAAAAACTTTTCTTTCTACCATTTTTAGAATCGAAGTTCATCTTTCAATTGGGATAGGCACAGATTCACATAATAATCTCCTTTCTATGAATGATTGGGCACCATAAATTCATTTTCATTATTGGGATAAATAAATTGATGCTTTGGTTTTATGCAAAAAACTTCACGTCCCATCAATTTTTAGAATTAGTGTTCATCTATCAATTAGGATAAACATGGATTCATGTGATAATCTTATTTCTTTGCATAATTAGGCACCATAAACACATTCTCCTCATTGGGTTAAATAAGATGGATGCTTTGGTTTCATATGAAAAACTTTTCTTTCTACCATTTTTAGAACCGAAGTTCGTATTTCAATTGGAAGAAACACATATTCACAAAATAATCTCCTTTCTTGTAATGATTGGGCACCACAAATTCATTCTCCTCATTGGGATAAATAAATTGATCCTTTGGTTTCATAAAAAAAACCTCACTTTCCACCATTTTTTAGAATTAAAGTTCATCTATCAATTATGATAAATATGGATTCACGTAATAATTCCCCTTTCTTTTTATGATTGGGCACCATAAACAAAATCTCCTCATTGGGATAAATGATATTGATGCTTTGGTTTCATTAGAAAAAATTCTCTTTCTACCATTTTTAGAATTGAAGTTTGTCTTTCAATTAGGATAAGCATGGATTCACATAATAATCTCATTTATTTTAATGATTGGACACCATAAATTCATTCTCCTCATTGGGATAAATGAATTGATACTTTGGTTTCATAGGAAAAACTTCACTTCCCACCATTTTTTGGTATTAAAGTTCATCCGTCAATTGAGATAAACATGGATTTAGGTGACTATCTCCTTTTTTTTCACGATTGAGCACCATAAACACATTCTCCTTATGGGTTAAATGAGATGGATGCTTTGGTTTCATAAGAAAACTTTTCTTTCTACAATTTTTAGAATTGAAATTAATCTTCCATTTAAGATAAACATGGATTCACATAATAATCTCCTTTCTTTTAATGATTAGGCACCATAAATTCATTCTCCTTATTGGGATAAAGAAATTGATGCTTTGGTTTTGTAAGAAAAACTTTACTTCCCACAATTGTTTAGAATCAAAGTTCATTTGTCAATTATGATAAACATGGGTTCATCCTTATTGGGATAAATGAATTGATGCTTTGGTTTTGTAAGAAAAACTTCACTTCCCACAATTGTTTAGAATCAAAGTTCATTTGTCAATTATGATAAACATGGATTCACATAAAATTTCCTTTCTTTTAATGATTAGGCATCATAAATTCATTCTTTCCATTGGGATAAATGATAGTAACGCTTTGGTTTCGTATGAAAAACTTCTTTTTCTACCATTTTTAGAATTGAAGTTCATTTTTCAATTGGGATAGGCATGGATTCACATAACAATCTCTTTTCTTTTAATGATTGGGCAGCACAAATTCATTCTCCTCATTTGGATAAATGAATTGATGCTTTAGTTTTATAAGAAAAACTTCTCCATCTACCATTTTAGAATTAATGTTCATTTGTCAAATTGGACAAACATAGATTCCCATAATAATCTTCTTTCTTTTCATGATTTAGCACTATAAACACATTCTGCTCCTTGGGATAAATAATATTAATGCTTTGGTTAGATACATGAGGTCCTGTATCGATATAGAGGCTCATATATTGATACATCTATATGTTATATCAATACAAATAGGGACATTTCAAATTTTTAGATCGTTGGAGCATTGTATTAATACATTGGATTATCGCCCCCTCTCACGTCTATGCTCCAAATTGCTTAAAGAATTAGTCCGGACAAAATAAGATGCCTGCACATAAGGAAAACTTTTCTTTCTACCATTTTTAGAATTAAAGTTCATCATTCAATGAGATAAACACAGGTTCACATAATAATCTCTTTTTTTTTAATGATTGGGCGCCACAAATTCATTCTTCTCATTGGAATATATTAATTCATCCTTTGGTTTCATAAGAAAAACTTCTTTTTTTACCATTTTTAGAATTAATGCCCATCTGTCGATTTGGACAAACAAGGATTCACATAACAATCTTTTTTCTTTTCACGATTGGGCACCATAAACACATTCTCTTCATTAGGATAAATGGTACTGATGCTTTGGTTTCATAATAAAAACTTATCTTTCTTCTATTTTTACAATCAATGTTCATCCATCGATTTGGACAAACACAGATTCACATTATAATCTCCATTCTTTTAATGATTGGGCACCACAAATTCATTCGCCTTATTGGGATAAATGAATTGATGCTTTGGTTTCATAAGAAAAACTTCACTTCACATCATTTTTTAGTTCTTCTGTCAATAAGGATAATCATGGATTCACATGATAATCTCTTTTTTTTTCATAATTGGGCGCCATAAACATATTCTCCACATGAGGATAAATGAATTGATGCTTTGGTTTCATAAGAAAAACTTCACTTTGCATCATTTTTTAGTTCATCTGTCAATAGGGATAAAAATGGATTCACATGATAATCTCTTGTCTTTTTATGATTGGGCACCATAAACATCTTCTTCTCATTGGGATAAATGAGATTGATGCTTTGGTTTCATAAAAAAAACTTTACATTCTACCATTTTTAGAATTGAAATTCATCCTTTAATTAGGATAAACACAGATTCACATAATAATCTCATTTCTTTTAATAGTTAGGCACTATAAATTTATTCTCCTTATTGGGATAAATGAGTTAATGCTTTAGCTTTGTAACAAAAACTTCTCTTTCTACCATTTTTAGAAATATTGTTCATTCGCTAATTTGGACAAGCATGGATTCACATATTAGTCTCCTTTCTTTCATGATTTGGCGCAATAAACACATTCTCCTTGTTGGGATAAGTGACATTACTACTTTGGTTTCATATGAAAAACTTCTCTTTCTACCATTTTTAGAATTAAAGTTCATCTTTCGATTGGGATAAACGCGAATTCACTTAATAATCTCCTTTCTTTTAATGATTAGGCACCATAAATTCATTCTGCTCTTTCAGATAAATGAACTGATGCTTTGGTTTCACAAGAAAAACTTTGCTTACCACCATTTTTTAGAATCAAAGTTCATTTAGCAATTGAGATAAATATGGATTCAGATGATAATCTTCTTTCTTTTCACGATTAGGCACCATAAATAGATTCTACTTATTGGGATGAATGAGATGGATGCTTTGGTTTCGTAAGAAAAACTTTTCTTTCTACCATTTTAAGAATTAAAGTTCATCTTTCAATTGGGGTAAACATAGATTCACATAATAATCTCTTTTTTTCAATGATTGGGTAGCACAAATTCATTTTCCTTATTGGGATAAATGAATTTATGCTTTGGTTTTGTAAGAAAAACTTCACTTCCCACCATTTTTTGAATCAAAGTTCATCTGCCAATTATGATAAAAATGGATTCACGTAATAATCTCCTTTCCTCTCATGACTGAGCACCATAAACACATTCTCCTCATTGGGATAAATGATATGATGATTTGGTTTCATAAGAAAAATTACTCTTTCTACACTTTTTAGAATTAAAGCTCGTCTTCCAATTAGGATAAGCACGGATCACATAATAATCTCCTTTCTTTTAATGGTGGGCACCACAAATTCATTCTCCTCATTGGGATAAATGAATTGATGACTTGGTTTCATAAGAAAAACTTCTCTTTCTACCGTTCTAGAATTAATGTTCATCCGTCGATTTGGACAAACACGGATTCACATAGCAAGCTCCTTTCTTTTCATGATTGGGCACCATAAACATGTTCCCCTAATCGGGATAAATGATATTGATGCTTTGGTTTCATAAGAAAAACTTATCTTTCTTCCATTTTTAGAATTAATGTACGTTTGTCGATTTGGACATAAACAGATTCACATATTAATCTTTTTTTTTAATGATTGGGCCTTACAAATTCATTCTCTTAATTAAGAAAAGTAAATTGATGCTTTGGTTGTGTAAGAAAAGCTTTTCTTTCTACTATTTTTAGAATAAATATTCATCCATCAATTTAGACAAACATGGATTCACATAATAATCTCATTTTCTTTCATGATTTAGCACCATAAACACATTCTCTTTATTGGGATAAGTGATACTAAGGCTTTGGTTTTATAACAAAAACTTCTCTTTCTACCATTTTAGAATTAATGTTTTCCCTTCGAATTGGACAAACACGAATTCACATAATAATATCCTTTCTTTTCATGATTGGGCACCACAAACACATTCTCCTCATTAGGATAAATGATATTGATGCTTTGGTTACATAAGAAAAACTTATCTTTCTTTCATTTTTAGAATTGATGTTCGTCTGTCGATTTGGACATACATGGATTCACATAATAATCTCCTGCCTTTTAATAATTGGGCCTTACAAATTCATTCTCCTTATTAAGAAAAGTAAAGTGGTGCCCTAGTTACATAAGAAAAGCTTCTCTTTCTACCATTTTTAGAATTAATGTTTACCTATCGATTTGGATAAACACAACTTCACGTAATAATCTCCTTTCATTTCATGATTTGGCATCACAAACACATTCTCCTTGTTGGGATAAATGATATTAATGCATTGGTTTCATATGAAAAACTTCTTTTTCTACCATTTTTAGAACTAAAGTTCATCTTTCGATTGGCACAAACACAAATTCACATAATAATCTTCTTTCTTTTAACAATTGGGCACCACAAATTCATTCTCCTCTCTAGGATAAATGAGTTGATACTTTAGCTTTATAAGAAAAACTTCTCTTTCTACCATTTTTAGAAACAATATTAATCCGTCGATTTGGAGAAACATGGATTCACATAATAATCTCATTTCTTTTCATGATTTGGCACCATAAACACATTCTCCTCATTCAGATAAATCATGTTGATGCTTTGGTTTCATATGAAAAACTTCTCTTTCTACCATTTTTATAGTTAAAGTTCATCTTTCGATTAGGATAAACACGAATTGACATAATAATCTCTTTTTTTTAATGATTGGGACCACAAATTCGTTCTCCTCATTAGGATAAATGAATTCATGCTTTCGTTTCATAAGAAAAACTTCACTTCCCATCATTGGAATCAAAGTTCTTCTATCAATTAAGATTAACATGAATTCACGTGATAATCTCCTTTCTTTTCATAATTGGGCACCATAAACACATTCTTCTTATTGAGTAAATGATATTGATGCTTTGGTTTCATAAGGAAGATTTTTTTTCTACCATTTCTAGAATTAAAGTTCATCTTTCAATGAGATAAACATGGAATCACATAATAATCTCTTTTTTTTTATTGGGCACCACAAATTCAGTTTCCTCATTGTCGATTTGGACAAACACAGATTCACATAATAATCTCTTTTCTTTTCATGATTGGGCACCATAAACACATTCTTCTCATTCGGATAAATAGTATTTATGCTTTAGTTTCATAAGAAAAACTTATCTCTCTTCTATTTTTAGAATTAATGTTCATCTATCAATTTGGACAAACACGATTGGGCACCATAACACATTCTCCACATAAGGATAAATGGTGTTTATTCTTTGGTTTCATAAGAAAAAGTTATCTCTCTTCTATTTGGGATAAACATGGATTCATGTGATAATTTTCATTATTTTCATGATTGGGCACCATAAACATATTCTCCTTATTGGGATAAATGTTTATGCTTTGGTTTCATAAGAAAAACTTATCTCTATTCCATTTGGGATAAACATGGATTAACGTGATAATCTTCATTCTTTTCACGATTGGGCACCATAAACACATTCTTTTCACATGATAATCTCCATGCTTTAGTCCCAATAATCTCCATATTAGGATAAATGAGATGGATGCTTTGGTTTTATAAGAAAAACCTTTCCTTCAACCATTTTTAGAATTAAAGTATGTCCTTCAATTGGGATAAACATGAATTCGCATTATAATCTCTTTTTTTTAATGATTGGGCACCACAAATTCATTCACCTCATTAGGATAAATGACTTGATGCGATGGTTTTGTAAGAAAAACTTAACTCCCCACCATTTTTTAGGATCAAGGTTTGTTTGTCAATTATGATAAGCAAGGATTCATGTAATAATCTCTTTTCTTTTAATGATTTCGCACCATAAACACATTCCCCTCATTAGGGTAAATGACATTGATACTTTAGTTTCATAAAAAAAACTTTTTTGTCTAACATTTTAGAAATAATGTTTGTTCGTCGATGTGGACAAACACGGATTCATATAATAATCTTTTTTTTTCGTGATTGGGCATCGTAAACACATTCTCCTCATTACCATAAATGATATTGATGCTTTGGTTTCATAAGAAAAAATTATCTTTCTTCCATTTTTAGAATTAATGTTCCTCCATCGATTTGGACAAACATAAATTCACATAATAATCTTTTTTCTTTTAATGATTGGGCACCATAGATTCATTCTTCTACTTGGGATAAATGAATTGATACTTTGGTTTCATAAGAAAAACTTCACTTTCTACCATTTTTAGATTAATGCTCGTCTGTCCACCCAATCATCAAAAACAATATGATTATTATGCGAATCCGCGTTTATCCAATTGAAAAATGAACTTTAAATCTAAAAATGGTAAAAGGAGATGT
>JBBYHO010020231.1:0-12437 GCA_038382025.1 Adansonia gregorii
TTTTTGGTGGTATGGTTGATGGTAAGGCTTTTTAAGGATCAAAATGTGTGGAAAGTTAGGTTCTTAAAGGTTTTCCAACAGTGGTTTAGGGTAGCTACAGGAATGGAGGTTGGCTATGAGTGAAGGATAATGAAATTGTGCTTTCTATAACTTTTTAAAGTTGAAGTTGCTGGAGAATTTCTAGGAATGGATGAAAAGTTTTTTGAGATTGTTGAGAGTCTTTTTTTATGGCCCTCCCCCTTTTTTATGTTGATCATTGCTCTTTTTAAGAGATAATGCAAGGGTACTTTTGATTTTTCTCTTCTACCCTAGGGGACATCTCCAGCTACCATGCTCAACCGACTCCTTTTTTATTGGTTCTACAATGCTGAGCAAAGAGGTAGAAAGGCTGTAACACCTTCCAATGGAGATATGCCTGCCACTATCTTACAACCTATATCTTGCGAAAGCAGCCTTTGTCGATCATTGTTTAGGCTCCAAAATTTGTTTAAAATCCACTAATGAGCCCATAGTTGAGGTTTACAATATTATATGATAGTTTCTTAGTGCAAAAACGTGTTTAAATCGAGTTTTCGAAGGCTAAAAACTAGCTCGAACTAGGCAAAAATGCCTTGGTGTATCAATACATAAGGTACATTTTACTCCTAAGTATCGATGTAATTAGTTGTGCATCGATACTAAGAGCAAAAAATGTCTCTAGTCTTAAGACTTAGAGGCCAGTATCGATACTCCATGGATCTTATCGATACCACGCTTGTGTATCAATACATTTTGCCAAAAGTCATAACTTTAGCTATTGTTAAGGTCTATATCAATACAAACATGCTAGGTATTGATACCACATCTTGGGTATCAATACCAAACCCTCTTGTATCAATACTACATGTGAAAATTCAAGTTTTTTGGCACCGTAAAGGGCTTGTATCTATACTTACACCCTAATATAACTTGTATGAACCTATGGCTTCCCAATTTACCTTAACTTGGTCACAAAAAATGGGAAATTGATTTGTGTATAACCTTGGTGACACCATGAAAAGTGGCTTTTGATGCCTCATTTTTTATATTTTCTTGAATACAGCCCATAGGCCTTTTAGAACTTCCTACAAAAACTTTTTCATTAGGCAACATCCGCTTGCTTTATTTTTATTTTTGATATCATCACTCTTTGATTATGCCTTAGGTTGCCGGAGATTGGCTCGAACAAAATAAGGTAGCTACAGTGGTGACTCCAAGTTTATGGCCATCTTGTGGTGTTACTATCTAAGACTAGTTAGATGAGCAACTTACCCGATTATCTCTTTCCTCTTTATATTGTTACGCCTAATCCAAAGCCCAATCAAGGGATAACTCAGAGGCTTGACCATGATCAATCATCATTTATTTTTAAGCTAAGCATGCTATGCCCTTCAAATCATTTGAAGTTTTAAAGGTAGGGCATATGGTGACAGACTTGGTTGGTACCTTTATGTCTGATAGCCAATTTATCTCATAGACATACTTGATTGTACTTGTTATATCCTCTCATCACCTAGTTAGCAAGTGTGGTCCTCCAAGGAGATAAGCATTAAAAAATAGTTGGATAACTTCCATCTCTACACTACTAGATAAGTTTGATCGCCATTGAATCTTTGCTCGCCTAGAGTCCTAGATTAAGTAGAACTTCTATCAAGGCCTACACAAGGAGGTAGCATCAACACTTCTGAGATATAAACTATTCAAATTCTTTATTCTTCTTTCATTCTTCTCATATAACCCTTTTATTGACTTAAACATCAAAGTGTTCCTCAGAAGACCAACTCTGGGCCTCCCTTATATTTCTGCTTTGTAGGTTTCCTCTCATCATCGCCATTGTTGTATTAACAACTGGTGTCATCTGTGGGAATAATATGCTCTCATAAATCAGTAATAGCAATAACACCTTGTTAATACAAGAAAAGTTCATGGCATCTTAAACAACTAAATCTATTTTTATCATTTAAACCATCTCTGCAACAAATCAAGCATCTATGGGGTCTTTGCCTGACTTTAAGACCTCTAGTCCCTACATTGTAACAAGGGGACTCCTTTCTCCTACTGTGACAATGATACCTGTACCACCGTTCTTTCTATACGTCCTACCCTATTTTCAAACACCTTTTACCTATAATGCTTGGCATCAACCATCGAATTACTTTCAAAGCCTCTTAACCTCTCTCTCACTATCACCACAACAAAAACTTACCACATATGACCCAACTATTTACATCCCAAAAAGCCTATTATCCCTAAATGTTATTATTATTGAAATAACCATCCCTAGTGTATCCACCATCAACCCTTCAAAAGTAGATATGGCGAACCCAGCTGTAGAAGCATATTATTACCATAATATTCGATGATGCCTACCTTGCCTCAAGTCTATCTACAAGGCTATTACCTTACCCAATTCCAAGTATTGGCAAATCAAATGGTGACCTAATAGGCCCTTGTCTAGCAACAACATCAGCAAATATTGGTGACCCAATAGATTATTATTTAGTAGCAATAATAGCAAATCAATTAGCTTTTACAAGTGCAAACTAATCGCCAAAATCAAATGCCTAGTCAATCTAATATTAGATACCATAGCCTGAGCATGAGAAACCTACAGATAAAGCGAGAGAATAGTGAGATCCAAGAGATTCCCTACTTTACTCCTGATAGCAATTAACAAAGGGGGTAAGAAAAGATAGATTGTCCTGCACAAGATCTTCTTTTGGCTAATTAAGTGATAACCCTTTGACAAGAAATTAAAAACTTGAAATAGCCAAACAAGGATAATTAGGAATGGTTTGAAGCTGAGCATAATCCCCTATCCTTGGTTGTTTGCTAGGTACCAATCCCTAGAAAGATCAGGCTTTCACTAACACATATGATGGTAAGGCAGGCCTAACAGATCATTTGAATTTGGGTGTTCCACAATCTCTAGGACATCCCTAACATTGTTTAATGCAAAATATTCCCAACAACTAAGTGCGAGCTCCCTAGAACTTCGTGGTATTCTCTAAAACCATGATCTATTATGAATTTTGATCAATTGGGCAAACAGTTCCTAGCCTATTTTTGTAGTTACAGAACAATAACTAGAACGCCAGCCAACCTTATTGCTGTCAAACAAAACCTTGATGAAATACTCTAAGAATATGTCCAATGCTTTAATGCGGCTACACTAAAAGTCAAAATGAATGGGCCATCTAGGTGTTCATTTTAAGAATTCACAATAAACATCTAAAGTATGCTTTAACGAGCACCCAGCCAGTGAAGCTGTACTAATTTTATGATAAAACACAAAAGTATGTTGATGTCTAGGACATCAAAATTATAAATTGCAAATTTTGTATGCCCTAAAAGAAATCAACGAAGAGACTATTTTGGGTGAAACTTGAAAAAAAAAGAGAATAGTTTTCTCAAAGAAGTAAAACAGACAGTTGTAAGGATAGTAAGCCTAGATCGATGACGAATTAAGTGCAAATGAGTGGGAAGCGAGATTAGGCACCTTCATACAATAAATATGAAGCTTACAAGCCTCTTAATGCTAGTAGGATAAAGATTCTAAATGCTAAAATGAGAGATGGCTTAGTAGAATGTCCACCACCTATTAAGGTAGATAAAAGCCATAGCAACCCATGGAAGCATTGTGAGCTCCATGATGACATCAGCCACGCAACAAAAGAATGTATTATTCTAGAAAATGCCATTAAAGCAGGGATTTAGACATGAGAAGTTAAGTGATTTATGAAGCAAGACTGTAAAGAGCCATCTCAGTAACCTAACCGATGTTAGGATAGAGCAGTAGGGAAACACCCAGTCATGGGAACAATTAATATGATTATTAGGGGTAATAAAAGTTGGGCAACTAATAAGTCCAAAAGAAAGTCACATCTTTGATCTGTAATAGCAGTAGGTATATATTCAAAAAAGCTAAAAAGAGATATCTAGAAGGTAACGTTCAGCAATGATGATGATGAACTAGTCGCTAATAATGGAAATAACCCTATAGTTGTGTCAGCTATTATAGGAAACTACCGTGTAGATCAAATCTCGATTGACAATAGTAGTACAGTAAAAATCCTCTAATAGAGCATATTTTAGAAAATAGGATATAGTAGCAGTGATCTACGCTCATCCCTACTAATATATGAATTCACTAATCAACCTATACCGATAAAAGGTTGCATCACCTAACTAGTCACCCTCATTGATGGGGAACATAGTACCATAGTAATGGTTGTCTTTTTAGTCATTGACCAACCATCGGCATATAATGTTATTCTTGGGCAACCTACTATGAGAAAAAGCAAAATTAATCACTGCTGTATATTGCTTGATGGTTAAATTCCCTACTTCAATAAGAGTATAGTACATGAAGGTTAACTAGGCAATCACTTAGCGTTGCCATTTGATGTCTATAGAAATGACCAAGAGAAACCAAAATGCCATTGGCATAGATACGAAAGCTCTAGTAGGGAGTAGGTCAGTGAATATAATAACACCAACCAATTCAAACACCTTAACCTTTAAAAGTTTAAATGTTTTGGATAATTTTGATCATCCAAAACCTCAGCTAGATGAAAAAAATGACAATGATATCATTGTACTTCCTAGAACCCGATTTGTTCACCATAATTATGGCTTCAGTGGAACCAAAGGCTAAGAATGACCTGACAAACTTTTTGCGACATCACGCAAACAATTTTGCTTGGGCAGGCACAGATATGCTAGGCATTGATACAAATGATCATGCACCCATTAAATGTTGACCCCTATTCCAAGCTAGTTAAGCAAAAAAAAAGTAAAAATTTACCCTAAAGAGGATTCTGATGATTAGGGAAAAATTTGACAAACTTTTGACCACCGGATATATAGGAAAAGTAATGTACTTGGAATGGTTAGATAATATGGTAATGGTGAAAAAGTCAAATAAAAAGTAGAGGATGTGCATCAACTTTGTCGACCTCAATAAGGCCTGCCCTAAAGATAATTTCCTTCTACTAACAATAGATTATCTTGTCAACTCATCGATAGTACATTATTTTCTTTCCTTCATAGGCATCTTCTCTAGATACAATCAAATAAGCAAGGACTCACGAGATGAAGCTAAAACATTTTTCATTATGAAAGAAGGGATTTTCTATTATAAATTATGCCTTTTAGGCTTAAAAATATGGGAGCCACTTATCAACTCCTGGTAAATAAAATCTTTAAAAATAAAACTGGGTGATCCATGTAAGTCTATGTTGATGGCATGCTTGTAAAAAGTGTGATGATCAAGCAACATATTGCTGACTTGAAGAAAACCTTTGAGATTTTACAAAGGTATAATGTGAAGTCGAACCTAATGAAATGCACATTCAGAATGGTAACAGGAAAATTTTGTAGGCTTCATAGTGTCTTTTTGGTGAATTGAAGCAAACCATAAAAAAATAAAGGCCATATTAGAGATGACACCCCTCAAGTCGATAAAGGAACTGCAATGTTTGACGGGAAGAGTCGTTTCATTTAATTATTTCGTTTCAAAACTAGCTGACAAATGTTTTTTTATTTCAAGTTGCTAAGAGTGACCACCCGATATAAATGGATGGAAGGGTGCTAAATAGCATTTCATTAGCTAAAACATTACTAATGCTTACCACCATTATTAGCAAGCCCTAAACTTAGTGCACGCCTATTCATATACTTAGCTACATCTGATAAAATAGTGGTAGTTATCTTCGTAATAGAAGAAGGAAGAACTCAGCAACCAGTCTATTATGTTAGTAGGGTGCTCCAAGCAGAAGTGTTAATTATACAAAGACCAAAATTCATCTATGCACTTGTTATAATAGCTAGAAGACAACGATAATACTTCCAAACGCATCCTATCATTGTACTAATAAGTCATCATATAAGAGACATCTACAAAAACTCAACTTAGACAATAGAATGACCCAATAAAGCATAAAATTAAGTGAGTTTGAATTAATCTATAACCCAAAAAGATAATCAAGGCATAAGCATTAGTAGACTTTGTCAATGAATGCTCTTTCTCATAACTCGCCAAACTTTTAAACATCGGTGAAGAAAAATCACCACAAGCGAGTGAAGATAAAAAACTTGATAGCTAAAAGCAAATATGGAGACTCTATGCTGATGAATATCAAGAAAAAAAAAAGTTAAGAGCTAGTGTCCTCCTTGTCAATCCCAGTGGCCATGAATGGTACTAGACCTTGTTATTCTAATTCGCAACTTCAAATAATGCCGTGAAATATAAAGCATTGATAGCGGGGATTGAGCTGGCTAAAAACTTGGGCTCCACTTGTTTAGAAGCTTATATTGACTCTTACTTAGTGGCAAATCAGGGTAATGGTGAATTTGAGGTCAAGGTTTAGACCCTAGCCAAATACTATCAAATGGTTTCTAAGCTTATAAAGACCTTTGATTACATCATTCGAAATGATACCTTATGAACAAAATAGTAGGACCGATGTGATCTTTAAAATGGTAAATAGTCTAGCGATCAATCATAAAAAGAGAATTCTTCTTGAATCCACTGGATCATTAGCCTATGATCAACATGTTTTTGAAATAAACATGAATAATAGAAATACTTGGATGACAAAACTAAAAGTGTTTCTCCAAGAAAACATCGTGTTAATATGCCACTACAAAAGAGGCATTTGAAAAAAAATGCATCCAATATACAATCATTAATGGTATTTTGTATAAAAAGCCATTTGAAATTCTCAATGTTATCATAGCAGATAATGGTATCTACCGATGAAGTAAAAGATTTTTGCATAAAATTTCACATCAATTTGGTGCACAGCTTATTCGCGCACCCATAATCCAATAACCAAGTGGAAGCCATGAATAAAAACATATTTCAACCATTTTAAAAAAAGTTAGACGATGCAAAAAGGGTATGGACAAAGGAAATGACCAAAGTACTATAGGTAATCAAAACCATGAATGTCAAGCAACAGGAGCTACACCTTTCAGCCTTGTTTATGGTATCGAGATAGTTATTCTAGCAAAGATCAAAATCTGTAGCATTCAAATAGCCATTACCAATCTAACATTTAACAAGTTTCATTTGAAAGCAAACCTTGATTTACTTGAGGAAAGTAGAGAAGAAGTCAGAATATGCATGGCTATCAAAGCACATGAAGTGTCAAGGTATTACAAAAAAAAAGTAAAGCATAGCAATTCTAAATTGACAATCTGGTCCTACGAAACTATGAGGCAAGCTGACCAGCAAGTGAAAAGAAGAAGTTATCTCCTAATTGGGAAAGGCTTTATCAAATTGCAAAGGTCATTGGTTTCAGAGTCTACAAATTAATAGACATAACAAGGAAGCATTTACCTAACACATGGAATCCTATTGATCTAAAAAAAATATTATGTATAAAGCTCCATGCAATAAATTCTTCGAGATTTTACAACTAAGTTTTTACTCACCATACAAATATCCTACAATTTCCTTGAACCATTAAAGGCTAACATTAGCCAAAACAACACCTCACATGGTCTAAAAACAACGAACTCACATGGTCAAAAAATAATGACCTCACACATTTTAAAAGCAACGACCTTACACAGTTAACAAGACCTTGCATGGTCTAAACACAATATAGCCTCACACATCTATAAAAAGTGATACAAAGCCATTACCCTAATAGGACCTTATATAGTTTACTTAAAAACACAACAAAACTACCACATGCCAGGCAAATAGTAAAATTTATAAAAGAAACTTTTATTACCAATAAAGAATTACAAAGTCTTAAACAAAAAAAAAAACACTAAGAAGTAGCTAAATTTGTTGGCTAACTAGATTGCTTTATTTCCTCACCCCTATCCTTGCATGATTCTTTATATTCAATCTCCTCTTCTAGAGTGAGGGTAATAAATGCTACATTTTTTACTCACATTTTTTTAACTTACTATTGAAAAGGCATCAGTATGTCAAAATCTGGAAGAAATGGGATGAGCTCCATAAATATAATATTTTTTAAGTTTAGTGAACCCTGAAGAAGTTGTACTCCATAAAGGATGCTCTACAGATATTTTCTCCCGCATGCCATCATTTGGTCTAGTAGAGCCTCCCTTTATGCATTAAGCTCACTTTGGATATGAGACTCTACATCCGTCAGCTATATTTCTAGCTTAGATATTCTAGCTGTGGTAGACATTAACTCAGAATCGTGCGTTGAATAAACCATTTATGACTCCTCTAACATCTTAGACAACCTTTCAATTTCAGCATTCATTGACTCAAGCTTTGTCTTTATTTTCTTAAAGTAAACTTTAGCTTTATCATCTCTTTTTTAGCTTTTTTGATATGCTCATCGAAAACCTGCTTATCCAGGGTCAGCTCATCAACCCTTGGTTAAAGCATGCTCACCCTGGCCTTATTCATTGCCCTTTTTTTCATTAACGCTCATGCATAATGGAAATATCGTGCATCTATCAAGTGAGAGCCACTTGACTATGCAATGCTTATATGTAAAAGAGTTAAAAATGAAAACATGTAGAATAGATATTATGAATTGAATAAAAATTCACCTCTATTATGTAAGCCAAAGTGGATTCAACATTTGCGGTCGAGTTTGGCATCACCAAAAACTTTATGTCTGATAAGCAGACAACCCTATTCCTCTACCTATATGCGATCTCACCATCGCTTAACACCCAAACATTTAATTTAAGATTGTGCATCCAAGAATGTAAGTTAATAATACCTGAAGTATATCCACTCACTCCATTCGATGGCATCGTTGGCTTGGGGGCAAGGCAACTATGGTCGAAGGCCTACTAGAAATCTCAATAGTAAAAGCCTTTACCCAACTTATTATGATAATGGTTGCTTCTACTGTAGGAAAGCTGCCTAGGGAAACAACCTGAGCATCGATTGAACAAGGAACATGAAGCTTAAAGGTAACCATCTTTGTCGTAGGTGGCTTACCTGGCTGTTGCTTACTTTTTTTTCGTTCTTTTTACCTTCGAAGTAACCACTCAACTAGCTTTATGAGCAACCAATGCAGCAAGTGTGTTAGGATCCATCCTTACAAAGAAAACTGAACAATTAAAGTTAGAGAACACTAAGTTTTTAGGAAAGAATATTATCAATATATACCCTCCATAGAAATGGATGTCTCATTTGATGTCTTCACACTTTTTTCCACAGAAATTGAGTGCTGATCGACATTTGACCCACTGAAGACTTTTTCTATAATTATAGGTGATCAGTATTATTAGTCACATGTCAGGGTGATCCAAAAGTACTAGTTTATGTGCTGGGGTAATCCAAATGTTGATCGAGGTTTTACAAAGAAGACTATGTTAAAAAAGCAAAAAATAAATATTAAACATACGTTGCTCATGAATTTTACCATATGCTGCCAAATGCTTTTAACTTTTATGTTTAACAAGTCAATCACCTTTCGTTTGTAGGTTCACAGAATTAACACCTAAACAAAACTCTTGGATCTTCTTGGAACTTAAGTAGTCCCTACACTTGAACTCGTGACCATAAAAAATTCTTTTCAGTCTAGTTCAGCTTCACTCATTTTGACTTCAAATTACTCATAGGCTAGCATAAATTTCACTAGATTGAAAAACCTCACTCCATATATGATCGCTTCTGCACTAGGAAAATTGCTCGTTGGCAGTACGGGCATTAAAAGAAATATCAGTAATTATCTTCTTGGTGGTGAACTATAAATAATACCAACATTTGTCTTGTTTTTTCAATGAAAACAAATGTCGTGTCACTTTAACTAATAGACCTAACCTTTTTCCTAATAGATAATGAAATATGTCACTAACATTGCTCATGTATTCAGTTTTAGCTAATTTGGTGATATTCCATATTGGTTCAGCACTTCACAAAAGAATAGTTCTAGTGGAAGATAGAACGGCCTTTAAAAATGTATAAGTAAAAAGGCACAATGTTTTCTTTGACCTTAGTTATGGGTTGCGCAAATGTGGTGTTCAATATCTCGAACTGCCCAAAATTAAAACCCTGATCTATTAATATCTCTCTTATAGTTGCCATGTTGGCCTTACCCTCAAAGGCGTTTGCGATACTAGTATCCATTTGTGTTGCACTAGTTGATACTTCCCTACTTTCATCCCTCTGGCCTCCACTGATAGATTTTTTCACCTTCTTTTTGTGTAGCTTTTATTCCTTGTGCCCCATCCCTTTCCATTAGGGCATCTAGCTCTTCTTCAACCATGATAAATGGTCGATCACTGCTCTTATTGATGTTCATGTTTTTCATCACAAATAACTCCCTTATAACTTTTTACCACTCACCTCTAATTTTTCCTTTTTCTCGATCGACTTTAGCAAAACTTGGGTTCACCGTAAAACCATACGACCCAACCAGAATAAAATAGAAACCTAGCTATAGAAGGCAATAATCAATAGAAAATTTCTTACCTAAGCTACAATGAAGGAGTCTATGGTGGAAACCTTGAAAGATCAGTGAATAACCGATGATGGAACTTAAAACTCAATCTTCGCATGAAATAGAGGTGAAAAGAAAAAAGTAAGGATTTTGATTTTTCACCAGTGTGTAGGTCGTAATGACACATGGGCTATTTATAGAGGTACTCCTACCATTCCATAAAATGTTGCATACAATTTGTAAGCTAAAGCCACGTGTCATTTTTCATTAGAATCGTATGCCAACCCATTTGATGCACTTATCTATTTGTCTGATATAAAATTCCAATTTCAAAATCGTTTGACCCACTAACTCATTTTCATTTAATATAATTGAGGCAACCTAATCTTTTCAGATTACCATTTTTCTCAGTAAACATTATCTTGGCTTGTGAATAAGAATTTTATAATCACCAATATCCCTGAGGATAATTGCTTAATCCTCTCATTGCCTAGTCAGTAAATGTGATCCTTCTAAGTAGATAAGCATTCAAAGATAGTTGTATAACTTCTATCTCTACACTGCTAGGTAAGCTTGATTGCCATTGGATCTCTACTCGCTCAAAGTCTCACATCAAGTAAAACTTTTATCAAGGCTTATATAAGGAGGTAACATCAACACTTCTAAGGTAAAGCTATTAGAATTCTTTTGTTCTCCCTTTATTCTTCTCATATAACCCTTTTACTGACTTAAGCATCGAAGCGTTCCCTAGACACCAACTTTGGGCCACTTTCATCTTTACTATTTTGCAGGTTTCCTCTCAGCATCTCTATTGTTGCTTCAGTAGTACTCATTTGGCCTTAATGCATAAAAAAATGTACATGGCCTTGGCATTAAGTTAGGCTCTTAGTATCTCTCTTATCCCATTCACTTCCCTCTTTAGAGACTTTTTCATCTCTAACCATCTTTAAAGGGATAAATAGACCATTTATGATTATCTTTCGTACTTGATGATCATTGGCTTGGACAAATAGCCTTATCTTTTTCTTCAAATAGGTGTAGTCTTCACCATTGAAAAGAGAAGGCCTCACAATTGAATGTCCTTCTAGCCTAATATCGATCATTTCACTATCTTACATTTTCTTTTGTTTGCAACAAGAATCTTTGCTTAGGTTTTTAAGCTTGTGAAAATGAAAATAAAGCTTTGATACCAATTGTTAGACCTTATGGTAAATGAAATCAAGAAGGGATAAATTGATTTCTCTTAATTTTTTTGCAAATAAAAATTAATTATAAAAAAAGAAATCTAAACAATGAGATACTTGAAGTTATAAATTACTGAAATAAACAAATAAATGAGTAAAGCATCAAGAAGCAAACACTTGGATTTATAAAGGTTTGGCTCTTTGCCATGCTTCTCTCATAGCGTCACTTATCAAAAAGTTTTGAATTCACTAACTTTTAATTCATACTTTTCAAGGATAAAGTATAACCTTGCAAGTCCTCATCTTTTACATAGGCTAAGATATAACCTTTATCCTTTATATCTTTTTAGGATAAGATACTAACCTTTATACATTTTAATGGCTAACAGTTGTAACCTTCTAAAGTTTTGAGTGTGAACAATAAAGATCTTTACAAGGTTTGGTGTTTACACGTTTGAGCTCAAGGAAAGATGATTAAAATGATATAATACAATGAATACAAAGATAATAGGAAGAATTAATCTTGTACACAATTTAAACTAACTTTTAAAAAAAAGAAAAGGATGAAAGATTTGGCTATGTGCTCATACTTTTCTTAATTTTTCCTTATGGATGTGTTGAAGCCTTGTTATAGCTAGGAAAATGATTCTCGTCATTGGAACTTGTTGGGGATGTAATAAAGTCATTGGAAGCTTCATTAATGTGATTTCTATTCATTCTTGTAATGATTTATCGATACAAATACCATAGGTATCGATACATTGCATTTCAACATACAAAATATAATCATTGGAAAGCCACGTATCAATACATGTAAGGATTGTATCGATGCATTGCTCAA
>JBBYHO010020253.1:0-12436 GCA_038382025.1 Adansonia gregorii
GGGCAATGCAAATGAGTTCGTGATGCTCATGCCATTTTTTCTCTTCAATCATGGATGTTCGAATGTCAATGACTCGAGTTTGGACTCAAAAACAAAAAGAAAAATAAAAAAAATCCCATGCTTTGCTTTCTCCTCTGCTAGCAGCATCATTATTGCAAATTAAAAAATCACTTTAAAATCTAAAATGAATTTTCATGATTTTTTTAATATTTTTGTCTAAAAGTGTGCCAAAATATCTTTAAAATAAGGTCTTGTTCACTCTCGAATTAGTCTGGACAAAAAAATTATGATTTTTAAAACTTAGACTACCGAAAACTTAGACTACCGAAAACCCCTAGAATCAGCAACACATATTTTGTTTAGGCCCTTCAGGCCTACTAAACCATTTTCCAAATTCGTCCAACATTTTTCCTAAAAATTTATGAAATTCTCTTTTTGGAAAGGTATTATTTGTAATTTTTGATACCAAATAAGTCCAGAATGATTTTTCAAATTTTGACACACCTCGTCCCTCATATGCTCTACCAGCAGCAAAATTAATCCAAATTTGAAAATTTATTCTCTGAAAAATGACTTTTTAAATATTGGGAATATTTTTTTAGATTGACCGTCGTCAAGTTACCTTTCTAACGGTATCTTGTTCATCCTCTAAAGCCTTTAAACCAATTTAGAATAAATTCAAAAATGGGAATAGTGCAATATTGTCCTCGGTTTTTGGTTATGGTCAAAATTGAGTTATTTTCCTGAGCTTCATCTCGAGACATTCGAATGTCACCATATCACCCCAATCAACCTCAGGAACATGCTTGGACCTCCTACAAGCTCGTATCAAGGCACGAATATATATAATTTACATTTTTACCATCCTTATTCATAATAATTTCTTTTGCCAAAAATTGTCGAAACACTCATACATTTCCTAAATCATAAAGTTTTCTCAACTTAAGTTTTTCAACTAACTTTTTTAAAGTGTGTCAAACGTGTCATTTTTGGGGATGCTCCAACCTTAACCTTCAGAAGAGATAGTCCAACTCATTTTTCAAAATTGTCGAGAATGAAAAATCTTTCTTTGTTAAATTTATTTATCATCTACAAGGATACTCCAACCCCACCTTTCTAAAGGGATATTTCCACATTGTCTTTTAACTACAATTAAATTTTTCTCCTTCCTGGACTTTCATGAATGTGTTGAACAAACCTCTTTCAATCGAGAAACCCAAATGCATCTAAAAAATTATCGATTCGATTATTCTCATATAATCGATGCCTATTGCGAGATAAATTCCAATAGTTCATCCTTTTTCTTTATCATTGCATTGAATGATCCATGTTATGTTACTTCATTTGTTGCCTTACTAACATGATTTCTCTGTGATGACTATTTACATTCATGTTTTTCAATCATTTTAATAAAATCAAAGGTAATATTCCGCGCGGGTATCTCTCCAATGCCTAAAATAGAATATTCCATTTTTCAAAGTAAAATCCAGAGGTTACTTTTATTGAAAATCTCTATATTCTTTATCTATTCGGGGCGTATATGATTAAATCTTTTTCATCAAAACTCAGATTTGTATGTCTATAAGATTCATGCATTAAAAGAGGGTTATATCGAGATAGTGATGAGGTAAATCAAGATAAGATATAACTAGGAAGGTACCAATTTCAAGCGTCGCGAAAAGGTTCGTATCTCATCATGCGTAACCAACTCCCAAACCCAAAATGATGAATCTTTATTCTATGTAAACGACAAGATTAATGTTTTGAGTTTCGTAACTCAAAACATATATTTCAATAGGCATCCCATCATGCCTAGCCTAAAATGATCGATGGTGACTCCAAGTGTTGGCCATTTAGTAATGGTTATCTGAGAGCAATAAGATGAGCGATTCATCTTATGGTCCCCCTCATTGTGTCATAAGTCAAGAATATGTACTTTTTTGTTCTCATCAAGTCACGAAGGAAAAGTCTTGGTCAAGAAGACATTCCCAAGCCAAAAAAATATTTTAAGTCGTATGCATCTATAGATCCACGAGGATCTACCCTGGGGCACGTTGCGATAGGTATCGATACAAGCTTTATTGTATTGATATCAAGAGCCAAAAATATAATATGTATCGATATAAGGCTTTTTGTACTGATACTTGAAGGCCTTTAGTGTCAAATACAAAGTTCTTTGTATTGATAAACAAGTTAAAACTTCACTTATGTCATTTTTTTCACACTTTTCTTCACTGTAACATCTGAACATGAATTTTGTCATGATATTGGCATAAAAAATCATCCAAAATTAGATGTAACTTCATACAAATCGCGTGGATTTCATTTTTTGGGCTTTAGACATTAGATTGACACATTTTAGAAAAGCCTACTAAGCTTGGCATAAAAGCATTTCATGAAAATCTAACTTAATTAAGGAAAAAAATTAGGATTACTCATTTAAGCTGTTAATGCTTGGTTTTCTTTTCTAGCAAGAATCAAGATTAACCAATCAAATGCTGAAAGGTTACACATTAGTACAATGAGTCATTTATTGTACATGCCAAAAGTCTTATATGCCTTTTTTACTAGGTCATTTTAGTGGCTGAAATCCATTCTCATATATACCAACTTTCTTATTCAACTAAGGAGGTTACACTATATTTACAACAGCCACCAAATCCTTTAAGGTCTCTTAAAAGGTTCTATTCTTGTAAATCCTCTTGCACCTTTCTAAAAAGCCTTCCAAAACCTCTCACTTCCATTATCTCTACCCTCAAAACCATCTTTCATATAAAAATAAAAGCTTCTTTTTTTTCATTTCTTTCTTGCTAATCCATAGCAAAGAAAGGGAACAAAGTAAGCTCAAAATTGCTTGGTTGCTACTCAAGGAATAAGCTAGGAGTTAAGATCTTCATTAGGGTATTTTTTTATCTTTCCTTCATATTATTATCTATTTTTCTTTTTCATCATCATTATCATAATGAACCTCCATGTTTCCATGACCCTATTAAGGCTTCCATGTATTTTGATGGCTTTGTTAGCGGTAGTTCTAGGATTTTGATGACTTTTTTGTCATCTTAATGTTGTTTGGATGAACTAAAATGCCAGATCTAATTTTAACATTAAAATAGCCCCTGCTCATGCACTTTTGCCATGTTTTTCTTTATCTTAACATTCCTATCTCATGTTTAGCTACTTATCCTAGCATATTTTTATATTGACCATGCCTTTGATTGCGTTTTTGCTATGATTTCCTTATTGAAACGAATAAGCAACTTGCTTTTTTGAATGCTTACTCATGTTTATTGTCTCTATCCAGTATAGTTCATCATATGTTTGTTAAAATGCCTTTATGACACTCGCAAAATCTATTTTCAAAAAAAACCCTAATTTAAGTCCACTCTAACTTCAATCAATAGGAATTAGCATTGATTTAATGTTTTTAATATATTGGTTCTCCACTCTTGGGGAGATATCAAGCACAAATGTTTGGAATCATGGCCTTTTTAGACCTAACCAATTCTATTTTTTCATACCTTACAAATGCTAAAAGTGTTTAAAGTATTTTCCAATCATGACATAAATAGCGAGCAGTTTAGTGGTTTACTCTCCAAAAGTTGGATTGGTCTCTTTCATAACTGCCATAGACCCCAATGATTAGGCATTCATATGTTTGAGACCTTGACACATGACTATAAAAGCCTTAAAGCAAAAAAAAAAAAATCATATTTTAACATCAATAACACTACTTGAAAAAAATATTTTTGGAGTTTAACTAATTTTTTTGGAATATTTTGACATTTTTCCTGGAAAGAGCATTGAATTACCTCTATAATGACACTTTATTTGACTTGGATCATTCTAGATATGGGAGTTATGATTTTCTAAACGTTCGATATCTGGAATCCTTAAAATTAATAATTCATATTATGTTTGGGCAATTCCAACCCATCAAAAGATTTTTCTAGATTTTTTTAAATATTTTTCCTTAAATGTTGATGAAATTCCTTTTTTGAGAAGATATAGTTTGTGATTTAATGATTCTGAATGAATATGGGGCTATTTTTTTTAGATTCTTTGCTCTTTTTCCTAACATTTGCTGTCAATGCTAGCTCAAGCTCAGTTTCAAAAATTAATTCTACCTAAAAAGCAATTTTAAAGGATTTTTAGAATATTTTTATATTAATCATTATTAAGTTACCTTTCCACTGTATCTTGTTTTCCATTAAAAACCTTCAGACCAAACCATAATAAATTTAGGAAGGTGGATAGTGCAATGTTATCCTTTGCTTTTGTTGAACTTGATAAAAGTCACCAGGATTTTCCCAAACCATCTATTTAGGTCATTCAAATGAATCAAAATATATTTAATGGTTTTCTCCATAAAGTTTTATGTTATGAACGAATCTTGTTGGGCTAGGATCAAGGCTCCAAACAGTTTTCAAAGTTAATTTCCATTTCTTATTTAAATGTCAGGTTTAAATTCTAAGGTCTACATTTTCCTCAAAATATATCAAGAATTATGAATTTCAAAAATCACTCAAAACTTCCTTTTTTGGGATACTCTAACATCATCTTTTTTCGGGGATACTATAACCCCTTTTTTCTAAGGGAATTTTCCAACCTTGTTTTTTTAAAGGGATACTCCAACCCTACTTTTTGAAACCACACAAAAAATCTAAGTTTTTTCTTCCCTGGGCCTCTCTAGCCTTTTCATCAAACTTTTTATGACCAAGATGGCCAAAATCTAAACACTTTCAAAATTGTCAATCCAGTTATTCAACAATAACCAAGGTCAATTATAAGATACATCCTAACCATATATCTTCATGTATTCATCCTTAAAGTAATATTTATTATGTTCTTTTATGCCTTACAAACACGTTTCCTTTTCCATGATGATTTTGCCTTCATGATTTTAAACTCTTTCATAAAATCTGAGGCAATGTTCTATATCAGTATCGCTCCAGTGTGCGATGTAGAATTTCCTCTTCTAAATCAATTTTGAGATCATTTTATTGAACTCTCTATGTTTTTCCTCCCTCCAAGGTTGTATAAAGAGATATTAATTAAGCTTTTACAATGAAAACCCAAATTTAATATTTAAAAAAATTGCAATTATAATTAGAGGATTACATATAATTAATGATAATGTATAAAATCGAGGAAAACCAAGACCTGGATAACCTATAACTAGATGGTACCAATTTTGGGTGCCATGGGGGCGCTAATCTTCCTCATGTGTAATTGACTCTCGGACCTTTTTTAAAAGATGAATTCTTGCATACACAACTCGTATAATTAGTTTTTTGAGTTTCATAACTCAAAATCATCGGTTTTAATGGGTATCTGGTCATATCTAGCCCAAATAATTTCATAATGGCCATCCAAGATTAGTTGGATGAGTGACTTGTTTGATGATCCTCCCGTCAATCTTTACTCCTTTACCCCTAATTCAAATCTCGACTAAGGAATAACCCAAAGGTGAGCCCCTTCTTTTCTCTTTCCTTTATGTTTTTTAAGTTTAGCGTGACTATATTTTATTCTTTCATCCCTACAATCCCTAGGCAATCATCATAACATCTTGGGTTCTTTCATCCAAAGTTCACTTTTAATATATATGTATATATATAGATATATAAACACTATTATCTTGCATGTCCAACTTTATCAATCACCTTTTTTAATATGTTTTCATTATTTCCATAAGTCTGTACCTTTAGTTCTCATTTGAAAGTAAAGTTTTGCCTTCAAACTTGACCCCTTTAAAGCTTTTATCTACTTTATTCCTATATTTTACCCCAACTTTATTCCTTTTATTTTAGTTATGCCATTTCAATGATAGCTCAAAGCTTTTATTCCCTTATTCCTTTAGTCCCTCTAGCCATTTCATTCTCTTGTCTTCTTTATATATAAATTTTTATATATATGTATAGCCTCTTATTTTAACTTAAATAAAACAAAATTGTAAAGCAAACTTATATATTCTTAGCCTAATTTAATTTAATTTTTGGCCCAATTCAGTTAAAGCCTAAATAAAAAGGTAGATCTAAATGAAACCCAATTCAGATTACAATGATGAATCAAAATATAAACCCAATCAAATACCATTTATGGCTTCATCTCGGATTATCTTAAGACTTTGTATTTTATTAACGGGCCAAAATTTGGTGTCTACAATAGGTAAAGGAAAGGAACGAGATCAATTTTTGTTTCAGTTGTCACCAAATATAATGAAAATTAGAAGCAAAATTTTAAAAAGGTGTTATGAACTAGGAAAAGAAAACAACCATTGCCTAGTGGGTTAGGCATGTGATAATACAGATTTTCGCTATTAATGGTTAGCTTCTTAGTCTTAGGTTTGTTATTGGTAGAGGTACCATAAGGTAAAACTTTCTTCCTTAATAATCTTTGTATTATCCCTTTGCTTTTCTTTTTCAAAGAAAGGTGGTGAGACTAACCAAAGTAGCCTTTGACTTGCTAATTTTATAGGTTTCTATGTATTTCGTGCTATCCTAAGAACAAATGCTTTAAGTATCTAACACTATTTTATTAATTTATTCATAATAATCTTTATATTCTTTTAAAGTTTTGCAAGCTAAAATTGAAATTTTAAACTAGATTGCTAAGAAAATTTCAAGAAAATAATGAGATACTAACCTTTTTCATTTGTTGCATCCAATTATTTCACCTTTGGAATTATTGACAACCTATTGAACAATTTTATTGAAGCACCTTTAACTTTTATTTATTAAAACACAGAAGGATTCTTATGTGCATAATAGTGTGTGTTTTCTCTGCTGAAGTGTAAGTTTTCGTTAAATGAATTCAGTGTTCTTACAACATTTGGGTGATTTCTATAGAAAAATTGGATGTATGCAATCATTTTGGATTTTTAGTATGAACTTTAAGAGTTAATCAAGCAGTATTAATTAGTTTTAGTGATGCTTGCCATTTCCATTTTAGGCTCCACCTCTTTTCTATTATTTTCAATGTGTTCTAAGTTCTTAACAACCAATAGCAAATTTCATTTACATTTTTGATAACCCTAAAAAATAGAATTATTTAGTCCCATTATTTGTATTAAATTAACTAAGTTTTAGATATTTGTATTTATAGTTTATTTATTTTTAATAGTTTTTAAATTGGATTATTTACTTTCCTTGTATTTAAATTATTTATTTATTTAAGTATTTTCATAGTTATGCAAGTTAAATCCTGAAAGAGTTTCCAAAGATGTAATAACTTAATTAAGAAGCAAAGTTGACTCAGCTTGGCAACTTTAAAAAATAAATTGATTTAGCTACTTGTAGACCAAGTTTCTCCTCTCTAGGGCTTTGCCTATGTATTGGACTATTAAGATTAGAATTAAAGGTATATCCCAGATACTCTATAGATTTTTTTTTTTTAGTTTTTTGAAGGGGAAAGCATCCATCAAGATTTTGCAATTGGAGAAAGATTGAAAAAACTTGAAAAATGAGATCTGACAACTCTTAGTTTTCTTTTTCCCTTAATCTTTTTATCTTCTTTGTATGTTTATGATGGTGAAACTCTAGTGTTTCATATTTTATTTAATCAATATAAAATAAATTTATTTTTCTAGGGTCATAATGCAACTCAACATCCAGTTTAAATTAGTCGAACCGCTTCTCTTGATTTAATGATATTTAAGTTGTTTGTTCAATCTTGTTTTTAATAATTCTAATTGTTTGGCCGCCAATTAGATTGATTTGGTAACTTTAATGAACTTGGAAAAGGGAACATTGTCTTTAGACCTATATTGAATGACATATGTTTCATATTCATTTATTATGATGAATTGATCTGCACGTCAGATAGGAATATGCGAGCATGTCATATGTAACCAAATTAGAGTCTAAGCTTAATGAGTTTCTTTTAATTCAGTTTATATAGGAATATAGTAAATTGAATAGGAGAGATATTTTTATAAGACCATTAAAAGATACTTACAAGTAAATTAGAACCCTATGTTAACAACTTATTGTCAATAGTCAAAGAGAAAACAGGTTCAAATGAAGTGTTGAGGAAAATTATAATCCTAGGCTCAATTATTGATTAAGTAAACCCTATTTAATTTCTTTGTTTTGTTAGTTAGTTAATTTTAGTTTAATTTTAATTTTATTATACAATCCTTTAATTAGTTATCTAGATAAAAGTAATTTTATTAATTTTAGTACTTAGCAAATTTAGTACAATTACTCATGGGAGCGATACTTATTTACTATTTTGATGTTTATAATAGGCATACTTGCACGAAAGTTTGACTGCAAGTTTTGGGCATCGTTGCCAAGGAATTGTTTTACTAATTCTTCTAATATTAATATCAAGCAAATTTAATCATAATTTAAACTTTTTTTAAATTGTTTTAGGTACTTTGGGTCATTGTAGTAATACAATCATTAAAGAAAAAGATACAAAGTGCCTATTAGTTTTCAACGTCCCTCTTGTGCAAGGCATTCATTCTCGTATCCAGAGACCTATCATCCAAGCTAACAACTTTGAGATAAAGCTAGTCATTATTCAAATGATCCAAAATTCAATCTAATTTTGTGGTTTACCAAATGACTATCCTAGTGCTCACATTGTGAATTTCTCAGATATTTAGGATACTTTCAAACATAATGGAGTTTCAAACGATGCCATCAGATTAAGACTTTTCCCTTTCTCACTCCAAGATAAGGCACAAAGTTGGTTATATTTACCTTGGGCTGGCTCTATCACTACATGGGATGTTCTAGCCTAAAAATTTCTTACTAAATATTTTCCTTCAGCCAAGACAACAAAGATGAGAAATGACATCATTTCCTTTATACAATATAATTCAGAGTCACTTTATGAAGCCTAAGAGAGATTTAAAAATCTACTTCAGAGATATCCTCATTATGGGCCTCCAAAATAGCTTCAGATACAAAATTTTTTATAATGGAATGATGACATAGACAAAAACTATTGTCAATCTTGCAGCAGGCAGAACATTCTTGGGTAAGTCAACTTAAAAGGCTTATTAGCTAATTGAAGAAATAGCTTCTAATGATTATCAGTGGTCCACAAAAAGAAGTATGCCAAGGAAAGTTGCAAGTATGCACGACATTGATACCATTATGTCAATAAATGCAAAAATAGCAGCACTTTCAAAGAAATTAGATGCTATGAGGATACCTTCAATTCAGAGTCCTTTTGTATGGTAATGGACATTCTAGAGATTATTGCCCAACATATGCTGGATTAGTCATTTATATTAGGAATTATAGAAGATAACAAGATGACCTTTATTCCAATAGCTGTGATGAAGGTTGGCAAAACACCCAAATTTTCATGAAACAATAATCAAAGGGCTTTCTCCGCAAGTAAGCAAGCATTCTTTCTCGGGTTTCCTCACTAAGCTCAAACTCTTGTTCAACAAAATAAATCATTTGAAGAGATTTTATTGCAATTTATGAAGGATCAAGTAAAATCACTTAGACAAACTTAAGCTATGGTTCAGGATTAAGCAAAATCCTTTAAGAGAATTGAAACTTTTGTTTAGAACCAAGTAGCATCTCTAAGGAACTTTAAGATGCAAGTGTGCCAACTTGTGAATGCCATCAACAATCATCCTATGTGTACTCTTCTAATTGACACCAAGCTTAACCAAAGAAAAAATAGGAAAAAGCAATATAATGCTATCACACGTGGGAAAGGAAAAGAAGTTAGAGGTAGTAGCAAAAAGCAAGATGAATCAACCAAACCAACTGAGAAAGAAAATATAAGTAAAAAGCAAAAAGAAAGATAGCAAGAAAAGCCATCTCCAGGCTAACCACCACCACTCTTTCCTTAATGCCTTTAAAAGAAAAAACTTGATAATCAATTCTAGAAGTTTATCAAGATATTTAAAGAGCTCTATATGCAATATACATTTTGCTAAAGCTTCAAAACAAAAGCCAAAATATATAAAGATTATTAAAGAAATCCTGTCAAAAAAGAGGAAATTAGGTAAATTTAAGATAGTTTTACTTATTAAAGAGTGCAATGCTATCCTTCAAAAGAAATTGCCACTAGAGTTCAACTATCCAAGTAGCTTTATCATTCTATGCACTATAGGTATCAAATTCTTTAGTAGAGCTTTATGTGATTTACAAGCTAGTAGAAACTTCATGCCTTTTTTTATCTATCGAAAACTTAGTTTTAGGGAGGTAAAACCCACTACGGTTATGTTACAATTATCTGATAAATTATACACTCATCAAGGGGCATTATGAAGGATGTACTTGTTAAGGTTGATAAATTCATTTTTCTTATTGACTTCATTATACTTGACTTGAAAAAAGATAATGAAATTCCAATCATTCTAGGGAGACCATTCTTAGCTACCGGTAGAACTCTTATTGATGTGGGAAAAAAGGGAGCTTACCATGAAAGTTAAAGACTAAAAGGTAACTTTTGAAGTTTCTAAAGCTATTAATTATTCTAATGAATCTAAAGAATGTTTGGTAGCTCATGTTGTGGAAGATATGCCCAAAAGTTCAATAAATGTCTTAAAGTTTCCAGAGAGAGGTCTAGACATGAAAAATACCAAGCACAACTTTAAACTAAGTAAGATTATGAATGAAAAACTATTAAAATTATGAATGAAAAACTACAAAGAAAAAGCTCAAAGGAAAGAGACAACAACTCATGCAATGTTGGCAAGGTAAATTTAGAAATAGACAATCATCAATCAGTTTAGCCAACCCAAAAATAATAGTAAAGAAAGTTAAGCCAAAGACTATAAATTAAGTGCTTTTTGGAAGACAACCAAAGCTTCTTAAATTTTCTTTCCTTAATTTTAGATTTTTTTTAGTTTTTTCATTCATAGTTAATATATTTTTTATTATTTCCTTTTGCAGGTTCATCAAAAAAATCTGAAACATGGTGCTCAGAGTGCCAAAGGTCAAAGCCCGACACTACGACACGGCAACAATAAAAAAATTTGTGTGGGGTGCGGCAGTGCCTTAATATTTCGAGGCCAGGCTCTATGGCATTAGCATATTGAAGTTACAGTGCTAAGCTACCTTTTTCTCCCCTTTTACAATTTTTTAAGTTTTTTCTTCTTTTCAAACCCGATTTTTACTACTATTTTAATTTTTATTTTTATTTTTATTTTCAACATTAAATAATATTCATTATTATTTTCATAATAATATTTTTTTCAGTCTTTTTAATAAGTTTGTTTTATTTTGCAACCTCCCAGCAACTTTGGAAAACAAGATGAGGTTGGAGAGAATAATGAGAAATTTTCCTAATAATTCTTCATCGAAATAGGGGAATTTGTTATTCTTTCTCTTTTTATTTATAAACATTAAGGACAATGTTTGTTTTAAGTTTTGGGGTGAGGTTTTTAGTTTATTATAATCAAATTATCCAGGTTAGTTTGTTTTTGCATTTTTTTTCGTTTTATCTTTGTTTGTGCATAATTTTTTTCAAAGAGTCTAGAATGTTTGAGATGTCTTGTGCTTATTATGATAAGATCCTTATATAATAATGAAAACTTAGTTATTGATTTATCTTGATTCTTGAAAAAATATAAGCATGATTTGATTTTATGATTAGATTTTTTTGTTTCTCTCATTGTTAAAATGCGATTTCCAAAATTTTAAACACCTGATCTCTTTCTTTGACTTCTATTGCTAAGTTGAAAAATGTTTATGTAAATGTAAATGGCAATTGTGTCTAGAAGCCTAGATTGTTTGATTCTCTCTTGTGGTGAAATCCTAGATGATACTAAGTTTAAGGGATGATTTAGGCCATTTTTGGATCGTTTGAGCCCTTTTAAGCCTACCTTTTTATATCTATACTTAGTTACCCATTTAAGCCTAATTTATATATATTCTTTTTTTCGATTGCCACATATTTTAGCCTAGCCTAATACAAAAAACCATGATCAACCATCACTACATAGGCATGTGTATGAAATAGTTTTAGAAAATATTATATGCCATGTTTGAATTGTGTTATCTCAGTGAAGCATAAAAAAATGAAAAAATAGAAAAAAATGAATGAATGAAAAATAAAAAGAAAAAACACACAAAGTTGTGCAAATGAACAAAATGGCATGAAAAAGAAAATGTCATGACATAAGGACATGTGCTTTATAGTGTTGTGAATGGCTTTTCAAAAAGATCCAAAATAATGAAAAGTATCTATAGGTGAATTAAGGCGAAATATTTTGGAGAAAAAAATCTTTTTAGGGGAACTTCAATGGGTGTAAAACTGGAAAGTTAAAACATAAGAGAATTTGACTTCAAGGCGTGCTACAACCACTTTCCTTTAAGCATATTTCTCCTCCACTGTATAGAGTATGCAAAAGGGGTTTGTCGAAATTGCCATAAAATACAATGAAGCTGATGTTTGAAATCACTTTGCATTAGGGAAATCAAACCATTGAACACTCTTTAATGAGCGATAAAATCATCTT